>JAPYZN010000055.1:0-189226 GCA_030522865.1 Psyttalia lounsburyi
CCGTGCGATAAGAGCCAGCAGAACTTTTACGATTTTTTTTTTTTATTCTTCCCCCCATTTTTCATTTAAAGGTAAAACTACCCAAGAACCAATCACCCATGACCGAATCCCCTCATCACGCTCGAGGATTTTTCACGGAAGTGAGGAAATATCCCTCGGGTTAAATCGTGTTTACACTTGGATTATGCGTTGAGCGTCTTGTGTGCCAGCGGATACATGATGTATAAGGTATATACTTTGAAAAATAAAGACACAAACGGCGAGGGTGGCGGGAGGGAGAGGGAGGCAGGAAGAGCCAATGGGGCAATCTGGAGTCTCTTTCCCACGTGCCCCATCCGTCTGAGTTTGCTCTTACCTCGGGTCTGTCTCGCTCGGTCACCCAGTCCTCCTCATAACTCCTAAATTCCTGGGTTTCCCTTCCCCTGGGTTTCCGCTGTCACCTGTGGATACTGAAACAACAGTTTTCGGATTTTTTTTTTTCCCTCTCCTCTCGAGTGATAACAGGGGATTTACGAATTTATGACTCACCTGGCCGGACATTCCTCCGTCACTATTGTTAGATCGTCAGTAAAAATCCGTTGAATGATTTTTTTTTTACGGCTTCCACGGCTGCACCAGAGATGATAATTAATGTGAGTCTGATGGTTTATTAGATTGTTAATTAAATTGTCAGGAAATGAAAGGATTGGCAGTGCCTGAGCTTTTTCGAGGCCCGAATACTTTGGATTCTCCGGCGGGAGTAGGGGAATTTCTGATGTTATGAGAAGTGATTTTAAAAAATTTTGTTGTTAAATTTAATTAACAATTCACTTTTGAAAATTCTGATAAGTGATTCATGGCTCTTTCCAATTCTATCTACCATGATGAGGCTTTTTACGATGCATTAGAGTAGTCGTAAAAATAATAATTGATGTTAGACACTGGGGTTTATACTACTGTTAACTAAAGTAGTGAAGAAATATAATAAAAGAACCGTTGAAGACATTCGTAAAATTATGAGAACGAGGGATTGAGAATGGTGAAAAACGGGGAGGAGGGAGGGGAATGAGAATAATCTGTTTGGGCAGACGGAATAATCCAAACGATTACGAGATTACCTCGCTTTGGCATGACTGAGAATTATACGTTTTACGAGATTACTTCATTTTTGGAACGGGGGAAAAAGAATGGAAAGAATGGAGGGAAGAAAAAAGGAGGAGATGAGACGAGATGAATAGAGAATTTTTAACGTCTGTATCGGTTTCGTTTTCCGTTTCGGAGGCCCTTTTTTCCCTCTTTTTTTTTTTCGGGAGTTCGACAGGCACTTCTGGGCATGAATGGAGAGAAACTCGTTTCAAGGGGTGGACCACGGCGAGGGGGAGGGCGAGGGGGAGGGTAAATAATCAGCCGTGGGATCACGTTCATTCACGAAAAATCCTTTATCTCGATGAAATCAACGAAAATTGGTTCCCACGGCTGGAAACAATTGGAGTAACGTCTCTCTTATATCTCCCAGTGTCTTCAGAAATTTTTCATGACTCGGGGGAAAAATTAATTGATCTCCAGTCGCTCGATTATCGTTGAATTCACGAAAATCAAAATAATTCGAGACCAGTTGCTTCAATTACTTTCTAATTAATTAGATTTAATGAATGCTAAAAAAATTATTGTTTTCTGTCGTTAAAAAAATGGATTAATCCAAAATTCTTTCGTTTCATTTTTGATTGACGAAATAAATAAAAAAATGGAGGGAATTAAAATATTGAGATATGGGACGTCTGGTGATCCGATCCTTTTCCATTTTATTCATCCCAATTCCGGCTCATTCACGCGCCCTCCCCCGACCAAACGTCGGATGATCCCACTGGAAACCGGTGTTTATTGTTTTCATGATACCCGACAACAGTTGAACACAACAAACGCCGAGTGGAGGCCCCCCCTACGCCCCCCACCCACCCCTTTCTCTAATGGTGAATGGAGATATTTTTGAGGTAGGCGTGTCTGCGACATCTGTATGTTTTTATTATCGAATGGGTTATGTACTACCGTTGCACGACATAATGGCTAATGAGGGGGTGCCGGACGCAAGCCGGGGTAATAAATAAATTCGTCTGCGCGCGGTTTGGACTTATCAAAGGGCAGCCACTTCCTTTGATATCTTCATTACTAATTTCCCCATTTCAATCTCCGTTTCAAGTTCCAATGGTGAAGAGGACAAAAAAAAATCGATCAATTATTTCAATTAAAAATTATTCAATTGGTCATTGAAAATATTTTCCCTATTTTGGAGAGAAAATTAAATTCAATTTCACTCTGTCAATTGGTAATTGGGGAGAGAAATAATTTTCTTCTCCAATTCCAAACGCGGAGTGAGGAAAAAAATCGATCGATTGTTTCAATTGAAAATTATTCAATTCGTCAGTAAAAAAATTATTTTCTGGGCTTTAAAATGGGAAAAAAAAATTGTACTTTTGGTCTGATAATTTTTTAGTTATTTATGACAATGGAAAATTGCGGGGAGTGAAATAATTGCACAATGATCGGCGACTTGACGTGAAATGGGCCTCAATCATAAAAAAAAATCTGACGTGTAATAAAAAAAAGTGTCACTCCCGTGATTTCCAAACCCCAAATTATCCCGCGTGTCTCCAAATCCCCATAGCCAATGTGTGGATACACCTCACAATAGAGATTTCTCGATGGCGAGCCTGGTGGCAGGCCACACGCACGCAGAAAGTATATATTCGTGTCTGGCCTAATAGAACCCGCCACGGGCAACCCATTCCCCCCCGCTCCCTCCCCTCGTCCGAAGATTTCTTTTTGGCTCATCCACTCCACACCTCCGAGGAATTTTTCAAAACTAATTTCAAGGGGCCAGAAATTGACTCGTGATCACGAAACACCTTGAGATTTGGTCGAACTCAGAGAGGGGGGGAGGGAAATATTTATAAGTGCATAAATTATCATAATTTGTTGGATACTTAGAGGAATTTAAAGCCGAATTAGTCAGGTTATGCTGATAATTACCATGAAATCGGTGGAGAAAGACTGGAATTCCTTTGTGAAACAAAATTATGAAGTGTATATTTCTTTATTTTTATACCTAGAAATAGATAAATTCTTCTGTATCAATTTACCCCCGCGTCCTTTAAAATACGAAATTCCATTGAAATATTATTATTGAAAAAGAGAGAAGAAAAAATTAGAAGTGAGAAAAAAATGGAGCCATCATTTGAGTTACAAAAATGAATAATTAAAGTACATTAATTAATGGCAATTGGGGATAAAATAATAAAATTATTATTTAGTAATTATTTTTTCTCTTTCCACAGACAAATTATTCCGCTTAAAGAAGTAACGATATTCCCCGGATTTCCAAAAGCAGATTATTATTTACAAAAAAAAAAATGTAAAAGAGAGGAGAAAAAATGAAGCAAAAAGGGCCAAAATTGATCACGCACGGACGCACGACAACAAGTGGCTTTTAGCATTTGGGTCATGACCGATGGAGTGAACCGGCTATAGTTGAAACGGATACGTTGATTGTTGAGGAGCGTCTTTTACCCTAAACAATCCGAAAGAGGGATGAAAATTGTTTCCCCTTGACTGAAGCCGTGAGGGGCCCCATTCTGTTTGGAAAACGATACTACTACGATCCTTTATTTTCCCCCCCGCTCACCCTCCCCGAGTATTTTTTTTTTCTTTTTCCATCGTGTTCAGTTTTCTCCAGAAGTGTGCAAGAAGATCAGATCAGATCAGCCGTGAGAGGGTCCTCGACGCTTCTCGTCAAGAGGATTATTTTGGCCGCCATTCCCGGCGACACAACACGTATTTGCCGGGATTTTTTTTAAAATCACGGATGCGAAAACCGGGGAAAGTGATCTGCACTCGAATAATTTCATGGTTGAAGACAGTTGAAAAAAAAACCTCTGTTAGTTGAATTTTATTCAGACAAAATGTGAGATATTTTTGGTAACGAAATTATACCATTCAAAAGAAAAATCGAATGGAAAATTTTTCACGGCTTTCATTCAAACCCCCTAAAACTTCCCTTATTAATATTATTATTCTATAAATTTATTGTCGAGCGGCGAGAAAAATTCAGTAGAAACGACGGTTCCATTTTCCAAAATTAATTCACCGCATATTAAAAAATGTCTCTCAGCGCAAACAATTTTTTTAATTCATCCATTGACGAGTGAAAATTCCTCGAGTAGCCTCCGGCGAATAGACTTTCCTTCAAAGAAGAAAATTAAAGGAAGGATCAATCAATAAATTAATCAATCGAACGACTCCAATCTATCCCCCCCACCCCGGGAAAGAAAAAAATAAATAAAACCTCGAGGAATCAGCGGAAGAATTCCCCATCTTTCATTTTGCTACATCCTAGACAAATTTCGACACGAAAAATACTCGAAATAAATCAAAATTAACAGCCCACTAAACGTCATCCAATCAGGAATGCCCCTCTCCCCCCGCTTCCATCCAAAACTGGGAGAGACACTAGTCATTAAAACCTGATCATTAAGAATTCCCCAGAATCAGTCGCCCATTAGCGTGTTGTATGATGGCAACGAGATCAAGATATCCGAATAAAAATTTTCTCAATCCGGGCGGAGTGGAGGGCACGAGGGGGAGGCAATTTGAGCATCATCATCCTATTTAATAATCTCACAAAGGCTCTTGAGTGGTTTGGCTTGCACACGGAGATGGTGAACGAGATAAATTCTCACTGCACATTCATTGGTAACATCCCCTCCCCCCCGACGTACAGGTATAATAACGCAATTAACACTTTATTGTTCATGATGGCAATCGATCGTTGCGTGGGTATAATGAATGTGTTTGGACACGTCTGATTTGACTCTCCTTGATACTACGCGCCATCAATTAACCGCTTGATTATACATCTCGCACGGGCGTTTATCGTCGATTGGTAAAAATTTTGGGGTTCACCAATTGCGCCAAGTTTTAACATTTAAATGAGAAATTTATCAGGTTAATTGCATCAATAAATTGTTTCGTCTATCATTGAAGGGTAAGTAATTGTGGGATCGTTATAAATTGAGGAGTAATGTTGTTTTTCGGTGTTTTTTGTCAACAATTGTGACAGCAGTGGTGAATTGAAATGAAAAATATCGCGATTTTTTCAGCTTTCCCAGCCCCATCAGTCCCAGCCGCTTGATATTTCCATGGGACTCGGTCAATCTCATTCGGCGCTCTAATGAGGCGTAATATAATGCCAAGTAGTGCCATAAATAATCGTTTGTATCGTCGTTATTCACCGTCAACGCCCTGATCACGAGAGACTTATTTGTACACGAATATTTTGTAATTAATTCGCCAATGAATTGATAATTAATTCGTGTGTGGTGTATTAAGTTCCATCGTTGCATGCTGCGTTCAACGGGATATTTTTGAGGCAATCAGGGGGAAGAATGAGGGACTTCCGTCCCGACAAATTTGCCAAACCGACCGGTTTAATTGTCCCGGATTTTTCATCGTTTGAAAATTGGTTAATCGGGGGAGGTTAAAATTAATATCCTCAATTATTATTTTATGTGACCTCTCAATTTTAATCGGGCACACCGAGTAACTGGCGAAATTAATTTTACAATTGTTTAAAATCAAAATATATGGTTACCACGAATGTTGAGTGAAATTTTACTTTTTTACCTGTCAATTTGAGAATTAATTCTCTACGATGAAATTTCCACAACAATGAATGCTCAGCAATTCTCATACCATTAGAAAACTTGTCTCCATTCAACTAAACTGGGATAAAAAATAATAATCACTCCATCAGTCCAATAAATTGCATTGTTTCACAAGCGATTTACCCCGCGCGAGTTGAAAATGTTCTTATAAATATTCTCGTGGCTGTGGTACACTTGAACATTTTCTATCCACCGGTCCACAAACAGTATCCGTGTATTAAATTGAAAGGACGTATAGACTGGAAAGCGTTCGTTCATCAGGAATGCATTATTAAAGCATTCCACGCGTAGCACAGGCGCCCCGCCGTTGCCCACCTCTGCACCCATCCCAGGGGGGGCGCTTTTACTGTAAAACGCTGAGGCTTCATCCCAAGCTCATAACTTTCCACAGATTCTTCTCCCCGCCCGCCCATACACTAACCAAATCGTTTGAATTACCAGACTACATACTCGCGTTGTACGGATTTTTTTTTTTCACCCCCACCCCCATTGGAAATTTAATTTCAACGGTCGGTAGTTTATCGGATTTTTGAACTATTTCTTTTTGCATTCTTCTGTTATCGAATTCCGGAATTATATCTGCATAAATGGGGAGAAAAATTCAGTAGAAATTGCCGTTTCGTTATATAATTGTACAGATTCAGTAAAATTTACGGACTACTTACGAATAGTAAAATTAAAATCAGATCAAATTAAATTAAATAGACAAAACAATCCAAAAAATATCCAAAACTCCCCAATATTACGTACAATATAATTGCTCCTGAATTTAAATACTCAGAAGTCAATAAATTATAATAAATTATTATTAATTTACTATCGAAATTATTCAACCGGTCAGTAAAATTTATTGACCCCTCACTAAAAAATTTCTCGCGTTGTAATTTCACTGGAAAACTCCGAATTTGATAATGTGAAATAACTGATAAATCAATTCAATAAAAAATCGTCCAATAATAAAAAAAAATTGTAATAAATTAATGAAAAAAAAAATCCGACGCACCTGTTTACGATAATAATTCACCGGTAACGAATTATCAACGCTCTATAATTTTTCAATGAATTTTTTACCCCTCCAGTAATTTCAATCATCAGTGCAATCATGACAACATAATTATTAAAGGATTTAATGGAAATTCCTGCAATCAATAAAAGCGAGAATTGTCGCAGAGTCATGTACTTATTTTCATTTATCCCCCTCGAGTCTCTCGCTCCCCCTCGCCCTCGGACGTTTTTTTTTTATTCATTTTTTTTCTTAACATTCGAACGTGCCTGTAACCTTCATCTCCAGCGCGTTTTTACGGTTATAAATTCCAACAAACCGGCCTTAGTTATAAGACGTCTCAATAACTGAAGACACTGGCCATACAGCCCGGGTGATGTGTGTCGTGCCAATCGTCAATTTATTTCTCCCGTGTCCCCACTCGCAATTTCATCGATTCACTTTTTACTCGATATTTATGGTTTCCCCTTCATATTTCAGGAGATGCTGGCGTTATGTTGTTAAACATACGAATTATGCCTCGAGGATTATTTATTATTGCGATAATTTGGGTTCTATTTTAATTTGGCTATTATTTTTGAATATCTAAATTGGTCTGGAAATTATAGACCCCAGAATATATCATAATATTATTATATACTAATAATTTATTCACTTTTGAGTGTTTAAATTGAGGGGAAATTATATTATAGATGATATAATATATAATTATTATTGTACTGTGGGGTTTTCTATATTTGTTGAACTGTCTTGTCTATTTCAGGTAATCCGACGGATCAACATTCGAAATAAAATTATTTACCGCGTTATTAAATTAAATTTCTGATTTAAAAAGTAATTATTAGTTAAATGACTATTCGAATACTTAAAAAAACAATTTATGCATGTAGAACAAATTATGAAGGGGTAAATAGGAGACTAGGATAAAAACGTCCGGTGGAGATGAGTAAAAAATTTTAGTGGACTACCCACGAAGTTTATCGAAGGATTTCACGGCTAGTTTTTTCCTCCACTCTCCGTGACTTCCGGTCAGGCTTCACTGAGCATTAAATTGTCAAATTTTTACCCTCCGATTTCTTGCCCAGCCATCCAGGGAGAGCCCTCCCGCCTCTCTTTTTTTCCCGAGTCGTTACGGACCCACGTCTTAATTCGATGTATTGACTTGTGCACGAACCGTGAGCTCGGAAAATGGAAGATATTCGATTCTCAATATATCAATATTGGCAGAGAGGACTCTCACCCTCTCCCGCACTTCTCCTGAGCAAAATAAAAAGAACAATAAAAATTTGACTAATTACTTTTTTAAATTACAACGCTGTCTCCAGAATTCGACGAGTCATCGCAAAAAATATTTAATTAGCCCCGATCGTCAATTAAAAGTGCGGAAAATTTTGCGAGGGACTTGTCAATTATTATCGGAATAACTCGAGTGATTTAATGTGGAAACACTCGAGGTAATATCTGTTTGTTGACACAAAGAAAAATCTCCTCTCGCCAGGTCCAGAAACCAACACGCGACATGAATATTCATTAGATTTCACGTCCTCTCTCCCACGCGTGTCCTATTGAGGATCAATTAGCGCTCGACTGCCCACTTATTATCAGTCAAGTGGTGACACTTGACCATCATCCAATTGACCAGATTTTTCAGTCATCGATTATTGGTCAATCAGCATCTGAAGTGTTATGAGTTTTTCATGTTTCGTAATAACTCTCCCAATAATTAAAAAATTAATAATAACTCAGATAATGTCCAACTAGACAGTAGACAAATCAAGTAATAAATCATCATCGTCATTATCAATTACAGAATTATTAAATAAAAAAATTCCGAAAGAGAAATTGTTTCAAAAAAATTCCCAAGCGATTTTGTCTGCAATCGAACGAAATTTTTCAAAATCCCTTCAGAATAATTTTTTCTCTCACTTTCGAGTGTTTCTCCTCCAATCCCTCGGAAGCCGATAATTCACAAACAAATCAACTGTCCATTACCCACCCCAACCCTCGGTGCACAAAACCCAAGTACAGGAATAAAAAAAATGCGGCACTGGCCGTTTGATCTCCGCATGACACTGAAGAACAGAGAAAGGGGGGGAGACGACTTGAAATATCGTGGAGCACATGAGAGAGAGAGAGGGAGAGAGAGAGAGAGAGCGGTACACTAATTGCTAATCGCCGGGGGCTCAATCATCCCTGATGAAATAATTTCCCTATTCGAAAAGCCCTTGCATCCACCCCCCGAGCACTGATTCCCTCGTTCCCGTCGTCTTCGGATCGACGTAATTCTATTCATTATTGGAGGGGGTATAATACCGCTTTAATTAACCGTAATCTCGTTGGAGATGTCAAAGCATAACGGGTGATTACCTCAAAATGCTAATTACCAGCTGAAAGAGAAGAATATTTATTATTTTTTATTTTTCATATTTTTCGCGACAATTGGAGAGGAAAATTCGTATCCATAATTGTTTAATCCCATTAAACGTCTTCTAAGGTTTCAGTACCTCTAAATTATAGAATAATAAACAATTACTATTGTTATTAATTCAAAACCTCCCTTTTCGCCCTAAAAAAATTAATTCCAATTCCAAATTTGCAAATAAAAAATCGTTTTCCGATTAATCAATAAATTCCTGGTACTGAGTGGATAATTCGCCCCCCCCCCCCCCCCCCCCCCCCCCCCCCCCCCCCCCCCCCCCCCCCCCCCCCCCAACCCCCCCCCACGCCCCCCCCCACAAAAACACCCCCCCCCCCCGTTCTCCGAGAGCCGAAAAACCCGGCGGAGTAGGGGGTGCCAGCAGAGATAAATCACAATTCCCTTGAATCCCCACAAGGGGTGGAGGGGGGTGGCTCCTCCCACCGAGCGGCGTCACGTGACCCGAGACAGACGCCTCTCGACGGCTGGACGGCTGGAGCACAGGGTGAGAGCGCATCCCCCGTCACCCCATTCCCCTCGAAAAGCCCCCACCCCAATTTTCCACCCCCACCCCGAGCGCCCGAAAAAAGTGCAAACCCCCTAGAAAACGAGATCCCCTCGCCCGTTCAAAAATTAAAAAAACGAAAGAATTACTTTAATTTCCCCGTTTGCTCTTTGTTTTTTCATTGGCTTTTTTTTTAGTGCAAAAAAATTTACGCAAAATCGACAAACAAATCCGGCGTTTGCTCTCCACTCCCCGGCCGATTCGCCGAGCGGATGCTGGGCAAGATCGGCTGGAGGTGGAGTAAGAGGGCAAACAAAAAGACAGAGAGAGGGCGAGAGAATGGCAGAGAGAGAGAGGGAGGGAGAGGGAGAGGGAGAGAGAGTGAGAGCTAATGGTGGTGGTGGTGAAGCGACGAATAGTGTTGACGAGAAGGGGGGATAAAGATTTAGTTCCTCGTTGCTCCTCAGCTGTGTATCCTCTCTCCTTTCTCTCCCCCTGTAGGGAAGGTGTATCCCCCCCTTTTTCAAATGTGGTGAACGCCAACACTGCGCAACCGAGGGTTCCATCATAGACAGAGCGATCTGGCTGACAGCTCGGGCCAAACACCAAAGTGAAATTCACATTTTCCGCTCTCGCTGTTTGATTTTACTCCCACGTAATTAGCAAATAACGCACAAAAATCCAAATAATAATTAATAAGAGCCAAGAGGGCAACAGTCCTCGCGACTGACTCAAGCCATCCCCCCCCCCCCTCCCCCCGAAGAGTGCAAATCAAAATAATTAATTCATTAAATCATGAGCTGTTCAACGATCAATTGATTTCATCACGCCATCGCCAGTCGTCGACAATTGGATATTGTGAGGAATAATAATAATAAGGAGTGAGGGGAGAGGGGAATGAGAAGGAGAAGAAGGAGGTGGAGGAGGGAAGGTACGAGAGGTAGAAAAAACAACGCGTTAAGGTGGAGAGAAAGTGGTGGTGGTGGTGGGCCGAGTGTTGAGGTTTTTGGTGGTGTGAGGTGAGGAAAGGTAGAGGACTGGGGAAAACGGGGTAACATTTTTCGTTGAGGCAGCCAAAAATCACTCGTCGACGGCCAGCTTCGACGATTTATTTTTTAACTTTTTTTCTTTTCCCCCCCTCACTCTCTCTCTCTCTCTCTCTCTCTCTCTCTCTCTCTCTCCCCGGCCGCGATATTTTTCTCTTGACACTGGAGGTGAGACACCGGAAGTTGCGAGTGTTAATGCTTGGGAGAACGAGATAAAAATTATTGTGAGGAGATAAATAACGGAGTGAAGTGTTATTTTGTGGCCAGTGGGAAGGAGAAATTTTCGTGGAGTTATCGGTTTTTCGTGTAATCGTCGATTTTAAATTTATTGAAAATTATCAGCTGATCTCGATCGATATTTCCACCCCCTTGATTAAATCATCGAGACGAGGCCATTGTCGCGCCAGGGGGTGGGAGCGGTGGTCCGGGGTGTGTGAGGAAAGGGGATTATTATTTTTAGTTGAAGAAAAAAAAGCTCTCGTTTGCGGGTGAATCCAGTGCTACGGATGCAGATTGCACCGTGGGCCGTCTCTCGAAGCCGTTGACGTACGTCAAAGCAGAAGCGCCGGTGCCCGAGGGCGAGTAGTCCTCGACGCGTGCCGCGCCGCTGATCAGAGGGAACCGCCGTCTACTCTGTAGATCGTCAGCACGTCCGTGCACTGGTTAGAAAAGCTCCGAAAGGACCCTACAGACACACAACGACGAATTGTTTTTCCCCAGGACGAGTGAGTGAATTTGGTTTTGTTAGTTGGCAATTGACGGGCCGCGATTGACGAGTTTTCGGGGGTGTTAGTGCGCGGAGGGACGTTCGCGGGGCGACGAGAGGTACCAGAGGACGGGAGAGGCAATGACAGGATGCCTTCGAGTCGCACGTGTGTCCCGAAAAAATCGAGGATCGGCTTCGATACACTGGCAACTGCTCTACTGGTGCTCGTGGTTTTTGTCGAACGGAGACGGTGAGTTCCCCTGACTTTCCTCGGGGTTCAGAATTTTTTTGACAATTTTTTTTCAATTTTTTGGGGGGATTTTGAGGGAGACTATTGAGCGCCTAATTTTTGGGAAGTCTTTCCGGAGTGTTCGGGAGTGTAGAATATTCGGAATTGGAAATTTTGACGATCAATCGGTTGGCGGAGATTTTATCACGTGCGTTGTTCTAGGAATAGGTCAATTAGAATTATGAACTTTAGTGCGATTATTGCGTGAGGATTAATTTAAACAGAGAAACGAATATTCTGTTCCAAAGTACAAATTTCAGAATTTCTCGTGCGCATTCGATTTCAATTAATTACCATTTTTTCCCTGTTTAACTGTTGCATTTCCTTCTAATTACTCTAAGTGGCAGTTAAAGTAGGAAATCTAGCGGATGTTTCGGTCATTAAAAGCGTCGGCCGTCGGTGGGAAAGAGTCAATAAATTACCCCATAGAATGATGAAATTGTAAATTCTAGTTGAATTGAAATTTGCCTCATTTTTTTCCAACCATTTCACGATTTCCTCTGGGCTCCCTTCGATCGGCGAGGGGATTGCAATCGCTTCGATTGCCGCACTTCTTGCCCCCCCCCCCCCGGTTAATAATGAAAATCCGCTGGAATGATGTCCTTCAATTATGAAACGGCGTTATAAATAATCGCAAAGGCACATCATAAGTTGAGACACGTATGCCCTCCCAGGAGACGACTTTTAAACAACTCGAACGATGAGATAATGACGTTATAAACTCGTTCACGATGTGATGGTCGTTCACAGACACTTGGCAGGATTAATCATAATCACGTACTCTATCCCTGGTGCATACCAGTTTCCCCAGTATCTCAGTTGGGGATTTCGTAAGTCTAGGCTTAGAAAAAAATCGGAGAGAAAAAATTGAAAAAAAAAAAAAGAAGATTCAAACCGATCTCATGCGAGAAAATAATCTCCTGTCCATCTTAAAAATTGTGAAATCATTAAAAATAAAAATTTACGGTCGGAATTCAACTGATCTATTGAATTTCTATTTTTCCGCTGTCACACAATTTGGAATTCTGCGTCACTCGTTAGAGAAGCCCTGACAATTCTCCGAGAATTTTCAACTTAAAAGCTTTCGATAAAATTGGCAATCTCAGAAATTGATTTCCCAGGGGAAAAACTGAGAGAAAAATTTTGGAAGAAAATTTAAAATGATCTCAAGTGAGAAAATAATCTGCTGTCAATTTTAAAAATTGTTAAATCGTTAAAATTGATAATTTACGTTCAAAATTCAACTGTCCATTGAATTTTCCTTTTCCGCTATCAAACAATTTGGAATTCCTCAGAAATTCTAAGCTGAATGGTTCTTCCGCCTCTAAATCGAGGTCAGTGTGACAATTCCCCAAGAATTTTCAAATGAAAAGTTTTGAAAAAAAATTGTCAACCTCAGAAATTTATCTCTCGGTTTCCCCGAAGCGGAGGTGAAATAAATCCCCGACCGGGGTTCGTCCCCGGAAAATGTCCGTTACCATGCGTGCAAAATTCTCTTCAGAAAAAAAGAAAAAATAAAAACCCCCCGAGAAATCGTCGTCATCGAACTGACCTGAAATATCTCAATATTTCTCCTCCGACATTTTTATGATTCCAATAAATTCCAAACCGTGCACACCAGTCACGTGAAGTTACTAATTCGATTGGTGGAAAGTGTCATCGGCGTCTGCACCACAATTTATCGCAATGAATATTTCTTTTTCTCCCCCCGGCCGTTCAAGTTCTTTTTTAATCCTTGAGAAACCACTGTTTTGCCTCCATCTGGCTGAATAGCAGAAGGGTATTCCCCCATTAAAAGCTAAATTCCATTCCGTGTTTCTGCTCATCTCGGCAGCTTGTCCGAAAAATAAAAGAGAAAGGTGGAACACCAAAGGGGGTAAATAAAATACATCGGAACTTTGTCAATGTGTTTTAATGTGTGCATGTGGCCAGTCAACGGTGGAAGTCACCGAGACACCACTCGACTCTGACCAATCCGCCATGTTGGATTCTTTTGCGACCTCTTGGATTATTACAAAAATGCGGGACATGCACGATAGCGTTCCTTACTGTCCCGCTCTCCATCTCCTCTCCTGCACGAGAGCATTTATTTTTTGTTATTTTTATTATTTACGTGTTTATTTTTTTCCAATGTTTATTTATCTTACTTTACGTCATGAGCTCGATATACGGCAGGGGAGAACTTGCGCTCGATGCATTAAATATTGCGAAATAGTCGGAGATCATTTTTTCCCCTCCACATTTTGCAATCAATTTTTTTTCCCCTCCTATTTTCATTCATTTTTATTTTATTTATTTTAGTCCACAAAATTGCCAATCGCTGGGGGACCCTTTTAGCCTCAAAGTATTTTGATTCAGTGAACTCGGCAATTGGAGAAAAAAAAAATCGTGTCATTGGTTCTGACTATCATCAAAGGGAGTTCGTTACCCCCCAGCCTCCCTTCAACCCTTTAAACCTCGAACTGCCAGTAATTACTCATCATCCAAATCCCTGTAACTCCGACACTCACCCCGCGCCACGTGCCGAGGACACTGGGGTGTCTCCAAACCGCCAACGAACCGATAAAGAACAAAAAAAAGGAGAGAACCGAGGGGAAAAAATGAAGCCCACGGTCCCAGCGCAAAGCAGGGCCGAAATGGTCACTTTAAGGATCTTCCACAGTAAACGAGTGGGCATAAAAAAAATATTCAATTGAGCTGAGCCATTGATATCTTCTATCAGTGATTACAAATATTTTCCCGGGGTGTGAACCCGTTGGAACTCATAAATTATTATTTTTTTTAAACACCCAAGATGCGCGGGCTAGGCGGACGCTTCCGCAGGGATTAAAAAAAAATCCGGAAAAATAATGGAAAATGCGGGAAAAATCGAGACTCTTCGCGAGTATAACCGCATATATCTCAGGAATATTTTCCCACAATTGCAGCCTCCGCCACTGCTCGGATAATTTTTAATTAATAAAAATGCGAGAGGTAGGTCGGAATTTGAGTTGGAAGACAGCGGCGAATTTTGCAATGCACACGGAGAGAAATTTTTTAGTAAAATTTAGCGGTTTATTTGTCAATCGCGTGGGCTTTTAACAACAATTATGCACACGCCTGGACAATTTTTAGTGACTAGTAAACAAATTAAACTGAGAAGGTGGGGAATTTTTCGGGGAAAACTGGAGAACTTTTGTTAAGAAGTCAATAAATTTCTACGAAAGTGCGATTGTCCAGGCTCTCTCGGGAATAACTGGAAAAGAAAATGATATAAATAATATTTGGTGACGAAAATTGAGTGGACGTAATTAATCACGAACAATAACTGCAAAGAGGCCAAACGGCGCAAGTGCAATGAGCCCCTGAATTTTTTCTCATTTTATTATTTATCATTTTATTTTATTTCCGACTGATGCAACGAAGTATCGGAGCCTTTGATACTTAGCCCCACTCGCGGGGCCAAAATTTACTGTGGAAGTTCCTCGAGACGCGATTTTCTGGCCTCCGCGAAGGTAAAACCATCGGTCACCCGCAAAAACACGGGAGAACCCGGGGTACGTGTTCGGTATACCGTACCGGGCAATTTGTTGACCCGACTTTGGCTCATTAATCTGTTACCGTTAGATCATCAATAGTGCGAAAGATAGCCTCGCGAACTGCGTTGTAGGGACTAATGGAAGCTCTCAATAATCCCGCGAGCGAGACGCGCACGACCCGATCCTTTATTTGTCTCATCCTCCCGTGTTTTTATTCCCTTACTCATCTTGAGACACTTCCTATCGACGACAAATTGTCTTCATTTGTGCGGGGGATGCGGGAATTTTTCAAATTGTGAAGATTATTCGCTACTCCGGACAGAAGTTGCAAGTGTTCCACGTAAGACCACCTGTTTTGCCCCCGAAATTTGTGAGCCAGAATTTTTCCGCCGGGAAAAAGAGTGGAATTTCGTTTTTGTTTGCAGTTCACATCTCACATCGATTCGAATCTCCACGAAAATACAGAAGAAATTTCCACGTTTTAGCGCCCTCCCGAAACCGCTGGTTATCGTGTAGACCAACCTTTTGTAAATATTTAAAGACCTTCTATATTTTTGGAGACTTCAATAAATGGAAAGGAATGAGAATGTGAAGAGAAAAAGACACATTCAAATGATGTCTCGTTTTTTTTTATCGCGTCAATGAAAAAAATTACCTTTCGAAACGTAATCTGGGAGCAAAGTAAAATTATTAAAAAAGGGTCAATTGTCGGGGTAAATTCTACGATCTCTTCTGTAAATTACTCATTCGTCCGGGGACTCATGGCTAGCCATGAGGCCCAGTGAGGGAGACTGAAAATTTTTAAATATCCAAGAATTTTTGTGTTCTAGGGTACAATTATTCTTGAGATTTCCGTTTAATTTTACACCTTCCAGAAAAATTATTCGCTCCAATTCCTATAGAATTTTCTGGGAATGAATATTTTCCCCCGGGACTGATTTAATTTTTTTTAATTTACCCCGTAAAATTTTTTCTCCAGTTTCAACAAAGTGTAATTGAATATTAATTAATTTTGAAGTGAATAAATAAGTAATGTGCACCAACTATCAGCACACACACGCGAAATTTAGCAGGTCTTTCAGCGACAAAATCCATTTTTAAAAAAGCCAAAATTTCTGTACGGACAGAATTTTTTTAGTAAAAATTCCGGGAAAAATCTCCAACCCCACAATAAAATTCCCAGTCATTACCAAAAATTATGCCCACGTCTACCCTTTTTTTAGTGAGGCTTAAACAAATTTTTCCGCCCAGTTGGGGACTTTCTCGCGAAAACCCCGATAATTTTTATTAAACAAATTTCCCTGAACCCGTCCGGTACCTTTCCCCGAGCGGTCAAAATACTTCGACAATTAAATAACGAGACGCTACTGAACGATTCTCCCCAAGTGTAAACGAGTACTGATTAAAAAAGAGCGAGATTTTTCTCAAAATTTCCGTACCTCTAACAGTAAATGTTTACATTGCAGTGCATCAAGCCTGATGAGTAATTCAGTGGACGATTGGGTGAGTGGCAGTGCAGTTATTTGCAATGGTATACCAGGTCTTACCAAAGAGCAGAGGGATTTGTGTTACGTGAGTCCAGACGTTACAGTTGCAGCACTCAAGGGCCTACAAATGGCCATTGGCGAGTGTCAGCATCAGTTTACCTGGCACAGATGGAATTGTTCATCCCTCACTGCCAGCAGTAGAACCCAGAAGAGCAGTGTTTTGCTCCAGCGAGGTGAGTAACACTCATCAACTATTCTCCCACATGTTTTTTTTTTTTTCCCCACTCCTTTTATGTGCCTCGGATTTTTGGCGTCAGCCCCAAAAGCGGAAACATTTATATTGCGACGAGGACAACTGTTGAAACAAGTATAGGTAGTGCGTCAGGTTTGAGACCAGCCTCTCAGCGCGCACCTGACCTGAAACTATAAGGAGACCAGCATCCGTCTGTTATGCAGTTGGATGTGATGTGTCAGAGCCGCATTATCTCCGCCTCATGATCACACATACCGTGTCCCACTACCACGTCTCTTTGTCCTTTATTTATTTCAGTGGTAATTTTTTTTCCCCTCCTCCCCCCATCATCCTCCCTGTATTTCTTTCGCAGAAGGCGACGATGACGATTTCAAAATTTTTATTGTTAATTGCATAAAACATTTTGCGGTATTTTTTAATAGTATACAACTGTACCGTTATTGCAATGTCATTCGCGAGATTTCTCTGGAACTAATCGCCCAAATTGACGGCTCTCATAGAAAATAAATCATTGATAAACCTTAACTCAAGTTTTGGCGATAAAAAAAATTTTTTTCGGAGAGAAATTCCCTAGCAACAATTACCCAACGACACAGTAAAATTCACTGACTTTAACGAAAATTCTGCACTCCTCTCGACGACTTTTACTGACCGATTGAATAATTTCTGCAGAATTTTTTTCTCTGTACATTTGGAATAAATTTCCCCGAATAAAATCATTGCCCAAGAATTCCCAAAAATAGAGCCATTAAAATTTCAAGCCCATCGCGTAAATCGACTCCCAATCCCCGGCTAATTTCCCAACTCGAGATTAAAATCAAAATGACGATATTGATTAAATCCCCATCGATCTCCAGTTTTTCGCCCGCCCCTAGAGCTAAAAAAATCCCAAGAATTACTAATCGCCCAAATTGACCACTGCCATGGAAAATAAATCATTGATAAACCTTAACTCAAATTTTGGCGATAAAAAAAATTTTCTTTGGAGAGAAATTCCCTAGCAACAATTACCCAACGACACAGTAAAATTCACCAACTCTAACGAAAATTCTGCACTCCTCTCGACGCCTTTGACTGACCGATTGAATAATTTCTGCAGAATTTTTTTCTCTGTACATTTGTAATAAATTTCCCCCGAATAAAATCATTGCCCAAGAATTCCCAAAAATAGAGCCATTAAAATTTCAAGCCCATCGCGTAAATCGACTCCCAATCCCCGGCTAATTTCCCAAATAACGATATTGATTAAATCCCCATCGATCTCCAGTTTTTCGCCCCGCCCCTAGAGCTCAAAAAATCCCAAGAAATCGGCAATACTTTCCCGAAAAATCCCGAGGTAAACTAGTGGATATAAATTTTCACAAACCAACCAAATAAACAACTAAACAAAATGGAAATATAAAAGGCCTCCCGTTGGCCGTGCATCGCGCGTCAGTGTCAGAGTCACGGTCAATTCGAGAAAGGATACCGTGACAGACGGTTTAAACAGCCCCCGAGTGCCGTTGGCCTGGCCTCAAACCGAGTACAAGAAAAACTACTGACAGGTGATACATAGTGTACATAAATATACATGTAGATGTGAGGCGTCTAAAATCGACACGCCTGAAACCTTTCAACTATTATAAACCGTAACAGGACTTGTACATCACAACGCACTTTTCAACCGAGACGAAAAATAATAATAATAATAACAATAATAATGAGAGATGCCACCTCGAGAAGGAGTGGAAGGAGAACGAGAGAGTAAAAAGTCGCGCTTCTGAAAACGTTTGAGAATGGAAACAAAGAGAGAGGTGGCTCTCGTTTTCTCTATTCCCCTCATCCTTTCTTCGACGCATCGATTTTCTAACCATATTCCCCTTGAAGAGCGTGCAACTCCTGGAGACATACAACTCCAACCTCGAGGATTTATTACGACTCCCCCCCCCTACGTGTCTGCGCTTCTGTTGGCCGAGGTCTATCTGCATTATAAAACAGTTGCTTCACCAATGATGTGTCGAAAGAAATCGGGAAGAAGTGCATTTTGTTAAATTAGGAATATTGAAGTATCGGTTGAAGAATAAGCAAAGACACTGGGAATTTTAACGATGGGTTTACGGTTACTGTGGCTGAACGGACGACAATTTAATGACAAAACGATGGATCTTATTTTCGAGCCTTACCCTGACTGACAAAATTGTTTTATCGAGAGAATTTTATTTAAGCCAACGATCATTGAAAGAATTCCAGCTTCTCCTTGTCAAGATCGAAGGGCTCCAATCGTTCCAAACTACTCCAATTTTTTTGTGGAATGAAAAAATATTTAAACTTGTTAAATTTCATTGCAATATCCCTGGCCATAATTCCCCACTTGGCCGAAAAAAAAATTCGATTTTTAATCCTAGAAATGAATTTCTCTGCTCGCATTATTCCAAAAATACTCCCCCAATAAACAACTCACAAGCCAGGACAACAACCTGAAACCCCTCGTGCCATGAATCTCGCACGTACCTCCCGAGTGTCACCCGGGACTGTTCTCGAATCGCTTTCTGTCAATGTACCTTTTTTTCATGCCATCGGGAATTGCCAATTCAGTCCTCCTCCCCAGCATTTCTCCAAACTGAGTTGAGAAAAGGGTGGGAGAGGTGGCCCCTGTCGGGATTATATCACTTATACATTCAGGAGAAGAGACTGGGAGACATCCCAACCCGAGGCCGTAACAATCCGACGGTGGAATCACTCGATTTTGACCGGTCCCCCCCGCCGTCAGTGCGCCCCTCTCCGCCTCATTGTTTTGACGAAAAATCCAGCTTATTCCCTTCAATTCGCCGGCTGGCCAGCCTCTCCCTCCTTCTTCATTTACCCGAGCCAGAAGAAGGGAACACCACGAAGAGACAGTGATATCCTTCTACGGTGTCCCCTCTGCATATCCAAAAGAAGTCAATGTCACCAGAAGCTCCATCAGCTCAGGCTGAATTGTATCGACTGATATTTTCGTTTCAAGCCCATCAACTTGTGGACGTTTTTCCCCCTGGCATTTTATCTTCAAACGCTTTTCAACATTGGTCCACGTATCAATCGAACCGGGGGGGGGGGAGGATACGACTTGGCAATTTGCTACCAACTCAGTCACTCCTCATTATTCTTCGTCTTGTGTCTTTTCAACTGCTCCGGGGGATTTCACTGGTGATTTCTTTGGGATTTGTGGATTGGGTGATTCGATTGCGGATTGAATGAGACAGAAGAGTGTCCCCGGCATTTCAACTCCCCTAATTGACAGTCCAATGGCTGATAGAGATTGGATTATCAGTTTTGTTGGTGGGGAGGTCATGCTGAGGTGATGACTCCATGGGGATTTCAGCCAAAAAGAGTTGAGGACTGTTGATGAATTTAGAGGTTTTCTAATTTCGTCAGACAACAGATTGAGTCAACACCTGACTCAGACTGATGACTGCCTCCAGTTAAGTCTGTCGACTGAAGCTCTCCCACTTCTGATTGTTCAGGAGGTGGTACTGATCCTCCGATGATGAATTAATCCCATCAATTGGCCTTGATTATGTTTCAGGATACAGAGAGACAGCTTTTGCTTACGCAATATCAGCTGCTGGTGTTGCCCACTCGGTGGCGAGGGCCTGCAGCATGGGACGGCTCATCTCCTGCGGCTGTGATCCCTCCAGCTACACTGGAAGAACCCCAGCCAAGGCGCGTGGTACCCACTGGAAATGGGGTGGCTGCTCCCACAATCTCGAGTACGGAGTGGAATTTTCCCGACAATTTCTGGACTCACGGGAGAAAGCTGGCGACATCCAGTCCACTGTTAATCTCCACAATAATCAAGCTGGACGTTTGGTAATTTATTTTTTATCTCTCGATTCTTGGATGGTTCATGTCTTTGTTTTGGCTCGGGTGTGCATGTGTGCCGAGTGAATGAGGGGGGGAAAAAAAGGAGAGGAGGAGTCCCCTTACGTTCAACCACTCGCCTCGACGTTATTAAGACGAAGCCTCCGGCTGGACCACCCAACCATAGACTCATTAACTGTTTTGTACGCGACACCTCTTTGTCTAGAGGTTACCCACGGAATTGGTGTTGTTTAAGATTCTTGGGTAAATGTTGAATATTTCCCAGCTTCTTTTGGCGATTAAGTGCATGGAGGGAATTAAATAGCAAAAAGTGGTAGTCAAATTTGTGATAATTCGGTGGAGTTTTCAGTTTTGCGGATAAATATTGAAATAAATAAATGATGATGATGATGTTGATGTCGATCGAATTGAATAGCCAGACTAAGAGAGATATTCAATAAAAATTATGAAACAATTCGCGTGAGCTCCTGGTGTGACTGGTTTCCAGCCAATTTTGATAGGAATTGGAGAGAATCTGTGACGTTCTGGAGATTCCCCAGTCTGTCATTTAAAAAATTAAAGGACATGTTGTTAAAGGCCCTCGTCACTGGGACTCATGGCTAGCCATGAGACCTCGGACGATTGACGTAATTCTGAGGTCTTCTTACTGACAATCTTCATTGAATATTCCCCCCCGTGAACTCTCTCCAGTTTCGCCGGAAAAAATTGGCAGTCTCAATCACGAGAAAACCCTCATAAAAATAATAAATAAGGACTGATTATTTTCTGTTTAAGGCCCTCGCAAACAACATGCAAATTCGCTGCAAGTGTCACGGAATGTCGGGCTCGTGTGAGCTGAAAACATGCTGGAAAGTGGCGCCTGATTTTCGACAAGTTGGAAAAACCCTGAAGGACCGTTTTCGCGGCGCTATACTCGTTGCCCAGAGCAATTTGGGGAGTGTAACACCATTGACAAGGATACGTGGCTCACGCCGACGACGTCCAGATCGTCGGGGCCAGAAGAAATATCGTCCTGGGCGTGACAACAACAGCGGTAGCAAGAAGAAAAAAACACCGGGCTTGGCGAAACAACTTTTCTACTATCAGAAGTCACCAAACTTCTGCGAGAGGGATCCTTATCAGGACATACCTGGTACTGCTGGACGCAGGTGCAACAGGACCAGTCCAGGGGGTGATGGATGTGCGTCATTGTGCTGTGGACGTGGTTACAATGTCGTTAGGCAGAGGAGAATCGAGAGATGCCGATGCAAGTTTCACTGGTGCTGCGTTGTACAGTGTCAAAATTGCACAGTCGAAGAGTGGATTACTGTATGCAAGTGAACTATTTATTGACGGCACTGAGAGGGATAAAAAAAAACAAGCAAATATAAATTGTAGGATTATTTTTGAATTATTGTAAATTGACCACTGCATTCCGTTTGTGATTATTTACTTTGGACAGACGTGTAAAAATGTATTTTATTAGATTAATGAATTTTAATCCCTCGGATTTTTCACTCTGTGCAGAATTATAATTATTTTATTTTTTATTGCCGAAGAATTCGTTGAATTGATTTAATACGTTGACTTTTTTTTTTTTTTTTGATTGATTAGGCTCCCAGTGATTAATTTATTGAACGACGGAACGTGTTTTTCTTTGATATTCTCGAAGTATTATCGCGAGTGGAAAAAAAATCATTCATAATCGTCTGCATTAAAATCGCATGGCTTTAATATTCTGTATCGATAAAGAATTATCCACAATCATCGGGACACGAACTAGTAATTGAATCGTGGTATTTTAATTTATTTTCTAGGTTTACATGTAACAGTGTAACTTATATTATTTAATTATTGTATTAATTTAAAAGAAAAAACAAAACTCGAACAGGCAAACTCTCAACTGTAACACCTCTACCGCAGTATTATTAGCAGAGTTAATGAAGAAAAAATCTGATCATTGAGAAAGGAGAAATGAAAAATGACAAATAAACAATAAAAAAAAAAATCAAATTCAGTAAGAAGAAATGGCTTGAAATTATTGTTATTAACCCGACGATTTTATAACCCCTATTAAAAAGACGAGAAATTTCACTCGGGATTTTACAACTTTTAAAGTGACGAATAAATTATTTCAATTGTAAATTTCAATGAATTCACTAGTTTCTTCTGGGTGTGGTATAATAATCAAAAACCAGGAAGTTGACAGTCCCCGAGCTCGTCGCGCTCGTGAGAAGATTTTCAGATTGATCGTAAGACACAACAGTAAACTGAGAAATCCCTCAGAAAAGTAAGAAACTCAGCAAGAAGATTTCAACGTTGAATCTCTACGAGTACGACCGAGTTAACGTTGAAGATCAGTTGTTGGAGTATGTGTTGCACATAATCGCTGAGGAGTCGCAAGGCGGCGAGTCCTTTGACGCGACCAACACCACGCGTCTACCGAGAAGAAGAAGCTGCGATAAAACGCATTAATTTATAGCTAAATGCAATAGTGTCGGTGAGAGATATCTCTCCCTTGTGGAAAAGCCCCATCGATCCGGTCAATGAGATTAGATCCTCGCTGGTCATATCATTTGTTGCTTTTCTTTCGAGACTTCCCACTAGACTCGATAATTTTACGATTAGTCCTAAATGATCTTGAGAGAAAAAATTATTATGTTCGCAAAGAATTCATTTACCCGAATTTTCCAGAGTTCGATCAATTTTCGGGCAATTGTGGAAATAATATTGGCAATAGCTCCAATTTTTGGGAAATTTCTAGGGAAATTCCCCAGTCAGTCGCGTAATTTTTCGGCAATGTGTAAGATCCTCGAATTGAATTTTTATTAAATTTCTCTACGTTCGATAATCGATTTTTTTTGGGGGGGTAAAGAACCAACGAATCGCCAGACGTTTCGTTAAAGTCGAAGGTAAAATGGAATAACGAAGCGCATGAAGACGCAGCAGGCGCTTTGAGAGCGGAATCAATGGGCTAACAGGCTTGGGAGTTAGTTAATTAAGTCGACCTTATTGGATCAACGAAGCCAATGCGTCCCTCACTCCATGGCTGGCCTCTGGCACCTCTCCTCACAACTCACAAGTAATAACGATTTTTCATCGTTGGGTAGGTGGATTGTTACCCAGCAGTAGCTAGTCTACCACTCATCTCGAGGGTTGGAAAAACGTGTAGTGTTGCTCCTACGTTGTGAGAGGGCTTTCGCCAGCCTCTGGGGATCTAAGGTACCTCAATTGCCCAGACGGGTTAATTAAAGGTGAGTTTCGTTGTTTCTTTCATTACCTCACTTGGGTATTTTTAGCTTTGCTCAGTGATACGAGGGAAATTCCGGGGACAATGGAATGAATGAGACAAGTCAATATCAAAGGACAAGTTAAGCCGGAAATATCCCCAAAATTACTCAAAAATATTTCAATTCGGATTTTTGTAAAAAAAAATTGCGCCGACAGTTCGAGTGAAATTCCATCGATTTACTCCGGAGAATTCTTCATCAGAAACTTTGGACACTCCCGATAAGAATGTTCTCAGTCTTTTATGAAAAAAAAATCTTAAAAAAAAAAAGTCTTAAAAAAATTCTTGGGCATAAAAAAAAATAACGACTTTTCCTCCCCGAGATAATTTCTGTGATTTAGGAAAATAAAATATTCACATAAAATAATCAGGGATTTTGTTACCTCCAGCGACTGGACAACTTCACCTGATCCCTCATCGACATCCCCGACTGCCACTCATCATCACTCGTCCCACAAAAAAATCTGAAAATATTTACCAAAAAGTTCCAAAAATAAACTAGCCTCCATAACTCCATGCAAATGACAATTTATACATTCGAACTGTACCCGAACCGGTCCCCACGGCCAATCACGTCCTTTCCCAGATGCTCGTCGATCCCAAAAACTCATACTCCAACTTTCCCACCGAATATCACTCGTCTCCAAATCCTCTCATCGACACTCACTTCCATTTCTGCTCCCCTTTACCTCCCGCGAGAAAAAAATAGTGAGAACAGGGAGAAAAAGGAGACGAAACAAATGTCCGTACACTTTTTCCGGCTGTTCAACTGCATTGGGCATCAATAATTTAACGCCAGGGTGTCATCCAATAACGTTAAACTCCCATGAGAGAAGGTGAAACGGAATCAGATAAAATCAAGAGAGGCTTGGGAATAAAAGAAATGGCAATTCAACCTCGTCAATGCATCAATGCATTTCTTTTTTCTTCGTTATTTTTATTTATTTATGTTTTTTTTTTTTTTCATCCGTAGGAAGCACGTTTCAGTGACGCGTTCTCGCTTCTATATCTCCTTGTGCACGAATTACAACCGGCAAAAAGTTGCATTACATGGGTTTATACGTACACGGCGAGGCCGACAAATCGTTGGATTATACGAAAACCGGGAGAAAAGAAAGGGAGATGCGGAGATTGAAAAAATTGTTAACACAATTGGGAATAAATTATGATGGAAGTGATTCCATTGTTGGTTTTTTTTTTTTTTAATTTGAGGGGGATAATTCCGAAGACCGAGTGAACTCTCAATCACTTTTCACAATTTTTTCACTAAAATTTTGAATTCTCTGGTGATTTTTCTAATCGTTTTTCTGAACAATAAACAAATCAACAGTGAATTAAAAATGTTATGTGAACGATTAAAGAATTATTTTCAAACGATCATTTAAATATTCGATTTTTCGTGAAAAATATGTTTCTCCAAGATTAGTATTTTTTTTTTTGTTATTAAATATTTTAGCAGAATCAGGTTAATTTAGTTGAACAAATGGAGAGTAATCGGGTGATTGTTATCGCCCGAATCCAATTTAATTTTCCACCACTTGGGGATAATTGAAATGTCGATCCCTCGAATTATTAAGATTCAATTAAGATCGTCCTTATTACTCGAAATGAGTTCGAGAGTCGGAAAATTGAATTATCAGAGTGCAGACGGCAGATAAGAAACGTTTTACGTTTGCAAAGTAACTTCTGGTATATCCGATTAGTGAAGCTTATCAACTGCCGTCCGAGGTCGGGTAAAATCGGGCTATTGACGATATTTCTGTTACTTAGGTGAGTAAAATCGATACGTTTTGAGGTGAATATTGTTTCTCAGGATTTGCGAGTGCCTGAAATGATGAAAAGGCTTCGAGTTTCCTCAAACTAGATACTTTCCAGTAATTTCCAGGGAGCGAAAGGGCTTCTTGCCCTCCTACGATCCCCCCCTAATGTCTTAATTCCCCCAAAATTAATTCCCGCGAGACTGGCAATAAAACGGAAAGAACTGGCGATTCTGGTGATTCTAGGGTCATTGTAATCGAGATTAAAAAAATCGAAGAATGGATTATCGAAGGGGATACGCCAGCCAGGAGAGCTTCGACTTCCCGGAGGAGGAGGACAACCGAAGACATCAGCGGGCGCGTTCGTCTCATCGAGACGATGACTACGGATTCCGTAACGGGCGGGATTACGAGCCCCCGAGGAGGGATCGCTCCTCCAGTCGAAATCGGGAGAGTAGTATGGTCTACAGAGGCCAGAAGCCCCAATCCAGACCCGAGGAGTCCAGAGGAGCCAGCAAGTCTGGGCCTGGTACCCTGAAGACCATGGACAGCATTCAGGATCCGGGCAAGCGCTACATCCTGAAGGATGTCATTGGTACCGGGGTCTGTGGTACCGTTTACTCGGCCGTTGACACCCAAGCTGGTGACTATAAACAACTAAATTCTCCCCAAAAACGCGACAATTAATAAATAAATTTTCCACCCAAACTTAGAATTTTCTCCATTGCATTTCTCGTGAAGTTTCAACTGAAAAATCCCGCAATTTCTCGGAATATTTTGTTGTCAACCGAAGAAAAAAAAAGTCCACTAATTTTTTAATATAAATTTAAATAAATAGAACTCCCCTGGGATTTTCCCCAGTTCTCACTTTACCCATCACATCATCACTGAATTCATTAACTCGAGGACATTACTCACCCCTCGACAACTGTCCCGTAATTCCTAATAACGATAATCAACAGGTAACAAGAAAGTTGCTGTGAAGATTCAAGATCTGACCCCGGACACTCAACAGCTAATAGTCGAGGAATACCGAGTGCTCCGGGATTTCTGTGGGCACTCGAATCTCCCCGATTTCTACGGTATTTACCGGAAGAGAGCATCGCGGAAAGGAGACTACGATCAAATATGGTTGGTCATGGAGGTAAGCATGATACTTGGAACCAATGAATCCATGCAAAACTGATAAAATCGTTATTCCCCATTCCCCCAGTGCATCGGTGAACCGATTCATCCTGCATCACCGTAACCAAAGCCCCTCTCTCTCTCTCTCGTCCTCTCTCACTCTCTCTCTCTCTCTTCGTCTTGTTTCTGGTGAATGGTGAATTTTTCACTGTTAGTTGGCGATCTCCCTCGCAACCCGGAGGCAATTTCAGGGATTTGAGACGCTCGAATACACGGATAATTTACGACACGCGTGGCCATTAAACAATCATTAAACTCGTTCGTATATGCAGGTGAGGTCCCGGCAACGTCGCTGTGCTTAATTTACGATCAGACCTCCATCGGTGCTCCAAAAAATATTATTACTTATCGCTTTTTGTGTCTGTAATGAATAATTATTATTAACCGAAAATAAAACGTTATATCAACAACCGGTGAACTGGATCAATTGTTTTCATTGAGAATTGCAGTTTTTTTTTGTTGTTAATTAGGGGCAGTCCTTGAATTAGGCGAGACAAATTTTTTATTTTTATCTTTTTGAGATCGTGGGGGGTATTTTTTTATTCACACGGGGAGAAATATTCAATAGAAATTTAATACGTCTCAGGGCTAGCCCCGCTTCCGTAAACATTCCATAAACATTATTAAATACCCACGAATTTGTATCTAGGGTATAATAAACTTTAATTTAAATTTCTGTTAGAATTCACAAATTCCAGAAAATTTACGTGACTATCTCGTATTTTTTTTTGGTGACAGACTTCAAAATTGACAGAAGGTTCCAGCAGATTACGTAAATTATTCCGTAATTTTTATTGAATATTTCTCTCTTCTCCCTGACTATAAAAAAAATCCTGCGAAGAGACGTCCCTCTTAAAAAAATCCTAGAGCCAGTGAAATCCCCAGGTTTTCCCCGGAAATTATCGGTAAATAGCCAAGTCCCCTTGGGATAATATTCCGCCATTGGGCCTCAGAAACTGTCCCAATGTCAAAGAAAAATCCGCGCGTTGAAAGAAGATCCCATTTTCCGCCACCGCCACTTTATTCCCACGTCCCACCTCCCCATCATACTCCGAGATTAATTGCAGACATTTGAGTCGACAGGACTCACCCTCTGCACGTTCTCCAAGAGTCGTAACTCGGCGTAGTGTAGGTGAGAGGTGTGCGCGGGGGGGTGTTCACGAATCATGCGCTCGTCCTCCAGCCCATACTCTCCATGAAAGCATATATGCTACCAAAGACTCTCGACTATGCGATCATAAATGCACGATATGAATTATCGTTGGCTATAAATCACCGGCACATTGTCGTTACGCGTCCTCTTACATTTTAGACCCTCCCGTACCTTCTTTTTTCTCAATGTATCCTTGCTTGTAATAAAGTTCATACCTGTAACTCACTCTGTTTCCTCTTACTGCTCTTGGCAGAATGTGATACGTCGAAATACTAGAATAAAAAATGCGACGCCTAGGAAAATATTTCTAAAGAATTCGCGAAAAAACCTCGATTACCTCTTGTTGGTCCTCGAATTAAAAAAAATATGGGATTAACCGGGGGCGAATGGGCCCCATTGATAAGCGGAGATGTGAGAATTTTTTAAATTGCCGCTGGAGGAAAAAAATCCTCCCCGACAATTTTATAAAATGAAGTCCACTATTTTTACAAACACTTAATTACAGAGTAAAGAGATAAATCCGTGAGATCTTAACAAAACCACAGGCGAATAATGACCTCCCCTGAATGCTCAGTCGTCATTTATCTTTAAAAAACTCAACCACAATTCAATTCTCATTTCCCACCACCCCTGCTCCCTAGATTACTTCCTCAATTATCCAGGTATTTCTATTATCGCTCGACATTACACCGTGTCTCTCCGTACCTTAATTTCCCATTTTGTTTTTTTTTTTTAACACGAATGAATGTTGAAAATATTTTTGTCTTCATCATCTTCTTCATGTGGCTGTTTCCCAGCTATGCGAGGGGGGACCAGTCATGGATCTCGTGAGGGGTCTCGGTGTCTCCGAGAAGAAAATGCAGGAGGAGCAGATCGCTTATGTTCTCAAAGAAACAGTTAAGGTAATGACAATGTCCAAGTTGGCTACTCAATCCGACGATGAGGCGACAATTAAACAAATTAAAATACCGAAATTCAACATTTGGCCGGAATTTTTTTGCTACCCCAACGCAAACGGGAGAACAATTTTTTTTATCAGATCAAATTTCGAGTTTATATTGAGGAGAGAATGCAATCGAGTCTCAGCTAATTCGCTAGAGAACTCTAGTGGCGAACTACTGTCAAGGACAATTGTCTTTGATCATTCCTTCTTCTCCTACCACTCCCCATCCTCAACGCAATCACCTTCAAACGCTCAAGTTCGATTGCACAAAGGCTATGGCCCTATACCGGTAGCAATTCGTCTGCTCACTCGAGTTTTTGCGGTAAATCAGGCCAAGCTGACATTTAATGCCGGCAAATTACACGCGAAATAAATACTCACACCGGTGCATGTTACGTTCTACCTCCTCATATCTCTCCCTCTCTCCGCGTCTCCCCTCTCACTCACCACCGCACACATTTTGTGTAACTTTATCTCGGTTTAATCATGAAAATGGGGATATGAAGCCAGAAAGAAATCGGTTTTAACAAGTTACCGACCACCAAGTATGTCTTGATGAGTCGTGTATTAATGATTTCATGCTTGGGTCACAATTTCATTTCAGGGGAGTAAAATTAAGGGTTTTTTTTGCCTCAACTCTCGAGAATTCGCCTTTTTTTTCTCATTTTTTCATGTGTGACCACCATCAACAGACCTCATTAATTTCGCGATAATTGCCGTCATTCGTATTATTAATTAATTTCAGACTTATCAGGAGCGAACAAAACATTTTCAATTTTTACCGTCCGTAGATTTTTTGAAATTATCTCATTTGAGCCGCAAGTCTAGTATTTTATCTGCGAAAATTGTATTGAATTTTTTTTCATTCGCATTTGGACATAATTTCATCTCTACCCTTTTCACTTGCGCAAGACCTGATTAATCTATCCGCACCCGGGCCTAATGGACAAAATTTCGATTTGTCTCGTCTGTAAATTTCCCGGAATTGTCTTATTTAATCCACAAATCTGGTCGTTTATCTAAACAAAAATTCGATTGGAAATTGTGTGACACAAAAAAATGAGCTACTGAATTTTTTTTCATACACATTTGGACATAATTTCATCTCTCCCCTTTTCACTTGCGCAAGACCTGATTAATTTATCCGCAGCCGGGCCTAATGGACAAAATTTCGATTTGTCTCGTCTGTAAATTTCCCGAAATTATCTTATTTAATCCACAAATCTGTTAGTTTACCTAAAAAAATTCTATTGGAAATTGTTTAATAGAAAAAAAATGAGCTTTTGATTTTTTTTCAAACGCATTTGGACATAATTTCATCTCTCCCCTTTTCACTTGCGCAAGACCTGATTAATCTATCCGCATCCGGGCCTAATGGACAAAATTTCGATTTGTCTCGTCTGTAAATTTCCCGAAATTGTCTTATTTAATCCACAAAGCTGTGCGTTTACCTAAAAAAATTCTATTGGAAATTTTTCGATAGAAAAAAATGAGCTATTGAATTTTTTTCATACGCATTTGGGCATAATTTCATCTGTCCCATTGTCCCTTCCTCAAGAACTGATTAATCTGTTTGGGCCAGGCCCTAGCTTACCTCCACGAAAACCGGGTGATCCACCGAGACCTCCGAGGAGACAACATTCTGCTATCGAAAGAAGGAGAAGTCAAACTCGTTGACTTTGGCTTCTCGAGGATGTTCAAGGGGGAAGCGGGCAAGCGAAGAACAACGATTGGCTCCCCCTGCTGGATGGCCCCGGAAGTGGTGACAAGCCGAGGGGATCCTGACGGTGGCTACACACCGAGAGCGGACGTCTGGTCCCTCGGGATAACAGCGATTGAGCTCGCGGATGGGAAGGCTCCCTTCCAGGACATGCATCCCACGAGAGTTCTCTTCCAGATCGTGAGGAATCCGCCGCCGGGTCTGCACCGGCCCGTCAACTGGTCCGAGAACTTCAACGACTTCATCGCCGAGTGCCTGGAGAAGAACCCGGAGAACCGGCCAGTCATGGCTGAGATGCTGATGCATCCGTTCCTCGCGGAACTCCCGGAGAACGATTATCATCTGACGCAGGAGCTGAAGGCGCTCTCCCTCGGGGTCAGGGAGAGGAAGCCGGTGCCCAGGCCACCGGAGGTCATGGTCAGGAATGGATTCCTCAAGCGGGATCAGGAGAAACCCCCCGAGAGTATGCTCACTGAGGATCTTGCCGCCCTGGAGGTCCTCACTGAAGACACGGTTCTCGATGAACTCTACGAGAGGATGCAGAGGGGACATTTCCAGACCTTCGTCGGGGATATTCTGGTGATCCTCAATCCCAATGAGGTTCAGGACATTTACGGAAATGATGTGAGTTGCGGTCCACTGAATTAATTCATTAATTCCGTAATTTTCAATTAATTTTTATGAGAAAATTTGGAAATCTCGAGGACATTCTGCTCATTATAAATATACTAATTAAAAAAATTCTGCTTTAGATTCAGGCATAACTGCATCAGTACCCGGAGAGAAAAAATTACCGTTTCGTTATTTAATTGTGTAGTTTTTCCCCGCTCGAAGAAAATTATCCAGCCAGTCAGTAAAATTTGTTTAACAAATACTAAAAATTGTCTGAACGTGTGCATAATTTTTTTTTAAATACTAGACAATGACCAAACGAAGCGGTAATATTTACTAAAAAAATCTCACTCCGCGAGGTCAAATAAAGACCGAAAAAAAAATTGGGAAAAATTTGAATTTCAGTACCACGAGAAATACAACTTCAAATCGCGCTCAGAGAACTCCCCCCACATCTACTCAGTAGCAGACAGTGCGTACCAGGACGTACTCCACCACGAGGAGGCCCAGCACGTTCTCTTCGCTGGTGAAAGTAACTCTGGAAAAACAACAAACGCTCTCCACCTTATCAAGCACCTCATGTACCTCGGCAAGGTATCCCGCAGAAATTCGCGAATAACCGAATTACGAATTGACGAGCGTAAAAACAGTCCACCTAAAATTATAAATAATAATATTGAATGTTTGTTTGAAGAGTGCCATGGACATTGGAGTGAGAGTTTTCAAAGCCATTGACTTGATCCACTCGTTCTGTCACGCAGCAACGCCCCTCAACATCAACTCCACGAGATGCGTTCTCCAGATACAGACGACATTCGGATCAACTGGCAAGGCCTCGGGTGCTATTTTCTGGCTGTACCAGCTGGAGAAATGGAGAGTATCAACAACAGACACGTAAAGAAACGAAAATTCCAGCCTCAACTGTCTGACATTTTAATGAACTCACTACTGAAAATTCTCCCGGCTTTTTCCAGAAATAAATCCAACTTTCACGTCTTCTATTACTTGTACGACGGTCTGGAGGCCAAAGGCCGACTGAAGTTGTACAATTTGCCGCGTGGCAAGCGGATGAGGTACCTCAGGATGAACGAGCAGAGCTCGAGAAATCGCTCGTTCAAAGTGAGAAATGATCCACAGGGAAATTCCCTCAAATTTGATGAACTCCAGGAGACACTGAAGCTCATGGAGATGGACGAGTACGGGGCCTTCATTTGGAGAACTCTGGCTGCTATTTTACTCCTGGGGGAGGTGTCCTTTGCCGAGGGGAGTAACGGCGAGGCTGAAGTGGAAAATAGTGATCTAGCTTTTGCTGGTAACAGAAATAATCCAAGTATTAAAATAAATGAAGCATCAGAAGAAACATCCAGGGATCCACTGTCACTTGCCTTAGAGAGCCAACTCCCCTAGTTTCCAACAAATCCTCAAAAAATTAGATCCAATTAGACTAGATTTAATTTTCACTCTCCACTGCTTTTTGCTGTTTTTTGTTATTGAATATTTCTCGACAAAAATTGGTGTGCATTAAAAAATCATTACTCGTCAACAGTGGCAGAACATTTAGGCACAGATCCCAAGAAATTCGTCTGGTGTCTCACGAATTACTGCATTCTGAAGAAAGGAACTGCCGTTCGTCGTAAGCACACTTGCGAGGAGGCCAAAGAGGCTCGTGACGTTCTGGCGAATACTCTGTATCAACGACTAGTCGATTGGATAATTAATACCATCAATATTAAACTGTCCATGACGAGAACACTCTTCGGGGATAAATACGTCATTAGTGTTCTGGATATGTTTGGCTTCGAGTGCTTCTCTGTCAATCGATTCGAGCAGTTGATCGTGAATACTATGAACGAGCAGCTGCAGTGTTATTACAATCAGAGAGTGTTTGCATGGGAGATGGTACGTGGAGCATAAAAATAATTCATTCCATTCATCAAGGGAGACTAAACAAAGTATTAAGACATTAAACAAAAAATTGAGAGAAATTAATTCTATCAATTTTTTTTTCTGCGGAAAGAAAACGAGTTTGCAGTTTTTTTTTTTGAGAAATTCATTTGCCCCGCATTTTTGCCCGCCAATTTCTCTATTATCAATTGACATTCCAGCAAGAACAGGAGGAGGAGAACATTCCAGTGCAGCACTTCCATTACTACGACAATCGCGAAGCAATCGAGCAACTGATGGGCAGAAATGCCGGTCTCTTCCTCTTGATCGACCACGCCTCGCGCCAACAACAGGACACCCAGTACATGATCGAGAAAATGAAGAGACACGCCAAGAGTGTCCACGTGAAGGCGGTGAGCTATCACGAGTTCACGGTTGCCCATTACACCGGCAAAATCACTTACGACGCGACGGCAATTGTCGAGAAGAACAGGGACTTCATTCCCCCGGAGATGATTAATGCCATGAGACTCTCGTCGCACGACGTCATTAAGCAATTGTTTACGAATCAGTTGACCAAGTCGGGGAATTTGACTGTTGCTACTGAGGGGCCGAAAACTGCCCAGAAGTGGGTGAAACCGAAGAGGGACTTGCTGGGACTGCCGGAGCCCTCGAGGCTCAGGGTGAGAGATAATTAATTAATTAATTGTTGATAATTATAAATTTGAGAGGATTGAATACCATTCAATACAATCAATTGAATATGGGCCTCCCCGGTCGGCTGTCTGGCCCGACAGGCTGAAATGCCAAAAAATCAAAGGGGGGACCCTTTCCATTTTTCCGAGTTTTACCAAAATCGGCACTCTTTTGACGATATCTCAAAAACTATTGATCCTAGCGCCCTGCGGTTGGGCTCATTCGAAAGCTGAGCTCATTTCCCATCGATACAGGGTATTTTCAAATTTTTAAACTGATTTTTCGAACCGTTTTCACAGTTTTTCTGAAATTCAAAAAATTACAAAAAAAGGGGTGGAAAAATCATTTTGGAAATTTTCCAATAGGCTATATCGATGGGAAACGAGCTCAGCTTTCGAATGGAACAAACCCCGGGACGATAGTATCAATAGTTTTTGAGATAACGCCGAAAATGTGGTCAGCCAGCCGAAAATCGCTCAAATCGGAGATCCCCAGGGGCCAAAAAATCGAAAATCCAAAAAATCACTAAAAATTAAATCTGAGTGTCTATATCGATTAAAAATTTACAGTATCAATGTACAGTATAGTAAGAATAGATCGGTGACAAAAAACGTTACCCTCTTTTTTTTAATGAAGGGATTAGTCTATTGAGATATTTTCTAGAGTCTTCTAGACATTTTTTTATTGGGAAATTAATTTTTCAAATGTTGTTCTTCCCCTTAAAATGAATTAATGAAGTTCTTGATAACTTATTTGAGCAATAAATTAGATTTTTCAGTTTAAAAAATGAATTCACTTTCGTTCACTTCTCGAATCTCTAGAGATTCAATACAGCATCCAGAGGACAATTCTCCCAAACCCGAAAAATGCGAACGTGTGCAGCGATATTTAAGTCGACGAGCTTAGAAATCCTGAAAAACCTCTCAATCGGCGGAGGAAGTGGTGGAACGCACTTCGTGAGGTGTATCCGAGCGGATCTAGAGGGAAAAGCCCGAGGATTCCACCGAGAAATCGTGAGACAGCAGATGAGAGCATTGGCCCTATTAGACACTGCCAAAGCACGGCAGAAGGGATATCCACACCGCGTCCCATTCCAAGAGTTTCTCCGGAGGTAAAAAGAGAACAATTTGTTCAACTGGCTACTCACGATTTCCAAGTAAAAATTATTACATCAAATTAATTTTTTTACTCGAACAATATTTTTTTTAATATACCACAATCTCCAAAAGGTTTCCCTACAAAAAAATTGTGGAAGAAAAAATCAAGAAGCCTTGAACTTCAGAGGAAAAAAATAAAATAACATCTACTTAATTAATTCATTAATAACTAATGAATTAATAATTAGGAATTTACTAATTAATTAATTTTAATTTCGATCTCGACCTCTCAGATATCAATTCCTCGCCTTCGACTTCGACGAGAACGTGGAGATAACCCGAGACAACTGTCGCCTGCTGCTGGTGCGTCTGAAGATGGAGGGCTGGGTGGTAGGTAAAACCAAAGTCTTCCTCAGGTACTACAACGAGGAGTACCTGGCCCGCCTCTACGAGATGCAGGTCCGGAAGATCGTGAAGATCCAAGCGATGCTGAGATCCTTCCTAGCCCGAAAGAAAGCGAACCGAGTGGCGAACAAGAAGAAGGGCAACGAGAAAGCCAAACTCCAGAAGAAACAGAGTATAATAAACATTTCCGAGGAAGAGGCAGCGACGAGGATCCAAGCGACCTTTCGAGGCCACCAGACGCGAAAGGAGACTCGGCCCCTGCTGAAAGGGGAATTGGACGCCGACACCAGAGACTTCATAGCCTACTACTTCCGAAAATGGCGAACAAAGAGTGTCTTCCAGGTGCTGCTGAGGTACAGATCTGTTCGCTATCAAGACCTGGTCCAACTCTCCCAGCAGGTGCACCTGTTCAATCAGGCGTTGAACTGTTCGATTCACAAATCGAACCTGAAGGTTCCATCAGCCAGAATCGATCCCAATGTGACGGTGGATTCTTTCCTGGAGAAGACTAGGCCTCAGGTTCATAAGCTGCCGTTTGACCTTAGCCAGGAGTTCCCCATGTTCGACACAGCCTACATGAATGAGCCCTCGGTATTCAAAAGGCCTCGGGGCAATTCCCTCTGCTCCTCCCTATCCGACGAGGACATGCACGAGAACTGGGACGCACCCCTCAGGAGACAGACTGTCCCCTGGTTCACGAATGCCAATAAGAGGGACGTCGAGGTCCAGACCACCAACTCCCCGCACAGATCAACCAGGGGCCCAGTCAACAGCGGACAGAGCATCATCAATACTCCATTCTCCAGGGATCCAAGAGTCCCGGTCCAACTGCCGCCCGAGGTGGTGCCGCCCAAGGCCACCCCTGCTGTTACCAGCCGACCAAACTTCATAGGACCCACCGGACCAACTGCTGGAAGCTATCTCTCGCGCTCAGTACGTGACCTGATTTTATGAGTTTGTTAAACGGTTGACAATTTTTAATTCCATCAACATTTCACTAATGATTTATTCAATGGATCATTCAAGTTCTCGTTGTGGACTCTTGTGATTAATTTCAATTCTATTGCAGAATAATAATGATAATAAAAATGACAAGGACTCGGTGAGGTCCAGGAAGAAGAACCGTCCGCCGCCGATTCCCCAGATGCAGAATAAAAATTGGGGGGATTATGAGGGGAGTGATCGAAGGGGGAGTACTGATGATCTAGAGTTCGATAGAAATCTAAATATGCCTGGCGGTAACAGGTCTTTATTACTAGTTCAGAATTTGTCATTTTGCGGTCACAATTTCTCCAAATATAATTATTATTTATTTTCTAGGGTGAACCCCATTAACGAGATGAAGTCTCTTGGACGCAGAAGTAGCAACAATAATGATTACAATGAAGAGCCTCCATTTAACTTTCAGGTATAGTCATTATTTGGTTTGGGTAGCATTGGATTGTTCAATTGGCTGGAGAAAATTCAATTTTTAATTTTTTTTCTGCTTTAATTTATTCTATTCTATCGATTTCCTCAAGGCTATGCTTCGAAAGACTCCTCATCAACGGGAATCAATGAAGCGAAACCCAATCTACGACAGCTACCGACCACCACCCCCTTCTTACGAGCCACCCTCTCTGCCCAAGCCATCGAGACAATATCGGGAGAATGAATTTTCGTATAAAGCCAGCAATGATCCAGACGCGGTGACGGTTTATCGGCGCGGAAGTAATGTCGAGTCTCCGGAGTGGAGCCCCAACGAGATGGTCAGGATGTCCGAGAAATATGGGCGCGAGGATGCCTGGGGAAGTGACAAAGTTGAGGTGAAACTGGAGAAGGAGCCGGAGGGGGCCTCAGCTGTGGAGCCCCGTAAAAAAACCCAGAGGATCGACGCACCCACGACTGTCATTGGACCTGATGGACTGTCTCGCGTTGAGATTGCCCCGGGGATTATTGTGGAGGGCTATTGCAAGGATTTTTAGAATTAAAAACGAGGAAAAAATCTCGCCGAGATTTGCGGAAGGAATAAAACGAAACGGCAAAGACAATTAGAATTGGTTGGAGATTACTACGAAAGATGAGCTGATAATCTCGAGTTTCGCGAGGATTTTTAAGCTTAGGATTTCTTTTAACTGATGATTTTACATCGCCTCTGCCCGGCCGGGTTTTCAACTCGAAACTTTTCGCATGTGAGTCAATGAAGGTACTCAATGCGTCAAGCCACCGGGCGAAGCTTAAAAATTATGAAAAATTAATAAGCTAATATTTTTTTCTTATTAATTATGGTAAAGGTGGAAAGGCGCAGTATAACGAAAGAATAAAAAACTAAAATTAACAAGAAGAATTAATTCCTTTTGGAATTGGAACAATTAAAAATTCCAACGATTAAAGTATCCACTCAACCTTGAAAACTCAATTATAAATAAAAGAATGATAATCATGATAATAATTAGAGATTATTTGAGAAGTCACTGTAAGAATTTCTTAACTTGGAAATGATAAAAAACAATGTATAACGTTTTTTTCCATTAATCATAAGAAAAATAATTACGCAATTGCATTGAGAATAAAAAAATGCAATTATATGAATTATTTATAGATCACGGTTAAGAATAAATTGAAAATGTGAATATAAATGCTGATTAATCAACCGATAACGCCATTTCAGTAATAAATTGCGCTAAAAATATTAGAATTAGTATAAATACTAAAATACGAACATGAAAAAAAAATTACGCGACTTATTTTTACATAGCAATAAAAAATAAATCTACAATGTAAATGTAAAATCCAGAATAATTAAATATTAATGGAAAAAATATTTAACGAACGAAATACGAAAAAAAATTGATAAAATTATCTTTATTTCCGACATGTTATACTCCCGGGAATTACGAATACTTGATAATTTCACTCCCTACAGTTGTTAAATAAATACAAATAATTTTTATTTAATGCATAAACATTTGAAATGCTCATAGAACCTGCAAAACTCAACTAGATATAAAAAATATTACGAGTATAAAAGACTCCGATAATTGATCGTACGGTAATTGTACTGATTTACTGGCCATAAAAAAAAACTTCTGTTCCGTAAATCATAGATCGTGGGAATACATGTAAGAATCACAGTAAAATTAAACGAATTATTCTGAACATCTTCTCCCATATTATTCTGAATATCCATTTGTTCTTTTTTCGAAGACCAAACTCTATTGAAATTCCTGTCACTAATTATTAAACTGAGATTGCTCATCCATTAAAGATCAATTAACTACTTACAAAAACAAAAATTTACACTCGACTATTTTCAGTTTTAAGCCTCTCAAAAAAAAGCAATTAATTTTTTGTACTATTTCTTTGTCTTTTATGAACAAATTGCGGATCTTTAACGTATGAACAATTTTATTTCAATAATTCACGATTTAAAAATTTCAGTAGAACCCCCTCTACTCGTGATGATTTTAATTAGTCGGGGGGCTGACGACTCGTCTGTTGGGAGCTCTGCTTGATAATATTGACGAGTGTGTCGAGCTTGGTGGGATGGGCTATCTGGAGGACCATGTGGGCCTCCTCCAGTATCAGAAGCCCATTGTGAGCATCTACTGCTGACAAACTGTGACAGGATATGACGTGGTTTTTCCAATCCACGTGGGTCGGTAAATTCTAATGAAATGGGGAAAAAATGATGAGCTCATTTTCATTTTCATCTCTCGACGTAAGAGAACTTAAATTTAAAGCCGACAATTGTTACAATCGCTGCCTCAGTCGCTCATCATCGGAATTATTTTTAAAAATCACTTAATCGTTAATTCAATTAATCAGAAAAATATTATTCATTCCCCTCGCCCTTGAAACTGTATATTTTACCTCTGCGCACCATTTACAATTGAGTCTCGGCGAGCTAGTGTGAACAGCTTTGATGTGCCTCCTCCTGAACCCCCACGAGGTGTACGCTCTATCGCAGAAAGGACACGGAAAAGGTGGATAGCCAGTATTGCCCTTGCCTGCCTGTGAATTATCAGGACAATCAGAAATCTCCGGCATTGGAAAAGATGAAAAAGCACTGGTGCGAGATCTCCCAGGATTGCAATCTCCCTGAGCCTCGCAATCCACTGTAATTGTTTCTACATTTTCTGAAATCATCCTCTCGCCTCGAGCCACTTCCTGATCATTAGTAAATCTTTTACTGAATCTCGCATGATTTTCAGAGGCCTCAGGGATCACTGTCACCGATGGCATTGACGATGTGCCTGGAAATATTGTTTATCGACAGGTGAATAATGCCAGAGGGTTCAATGAATTAAATTTATTATTATTTTTCCTCTTTCGTAAATGTAAAATATGCATATATTTTTTGCCTCTTGCATTTATGCGTTGTCTCCTGGTACAGATTTTTTTTTTAGGTATCGCAATTAAAAATTTCCGGTATTTATTCACATGAAATAATCGAGAAGCACTCGAATTATTTAACTATGATTCTGTAATTGAATGAAATCCAGTTAATCGGTATGAATAAATAAATTAACTTATCGATTGACGGGTGAATTAATGAAACGAGAGAAATGATCTGTTTGAGCAAAATAAACTAGATCGTTATTGGTAGTGGGTTGATTAAAAATCAATTAATCAACGAAAGCTTTCACTCAAATTCCATCCAATAGCAGTATCACATCTATCGTCTAGACTTCTTTACGCAGCATTTTATGCTCGTTATCTTACAGAACGTATCGATTAACCCTAGCTCACTCTACAAGCATTCATTAACTCAATAATTATCCAGTAATTCTCAGATTTAAATTAAGTATCGTTAATCACCTGATTACAGACTGTAACTGTAAGCCCCCTAATGCGCTCGATAAATTCTTCACAATGAACACTACCCGTGCAATTTTTTTAATCGTGTTTTTACATTCTAGGGGTTTAAAGCTGAAATATCGAATTACAGAAAATGCTGGAATGGTTTTGGTTTTTTTTGGGATAGATTAATTAATGAATAATTAAACAACCTTTTGGAGGGAATAATTTAGAAAAGTTGTGAATTTTTTTGACTATTGTTGTAGCTTTGGAATTTTTTTTCTGAGAATAGTCGAGTGGAATGGAACTTTCGGAGAGACTTTTCAATAATTTTTTCAATGCAATCATTTTTTATTTTAAGCAGAATTTGATGCTTGTATATTTTTTAAATTCCTGATAAGAAAACTGAATGAGATGAGAGTAAATACTTTCATTTGGAGTTTCGTTCCTCTTCTTCAATAAATTAAAAGATTATTCAATTGTAAATGGACTTGGAATTGTATTTTTTTTCCTCATATTTGAATTAAAGATAAATATCACTTCCAACCCCAACATTTCTCAGTTGGACTCCTCGTAAACATCTCAAAAATGTAATAATTCACATTCCACCAGAATACCCTCGATCGAGGGAGCAATCACTCGGGAAAAATATCCAGCAAACGATTGGAAAGTGTCCAAACTTGTAAAACCTTTGGAAGAGCTCGAAGAATTCCATAATATTCCAGATTTTCAGAATTTCTACAAAACTTCTCCCACCCCTAGAGACAAAGACTAGAATTTTCCCAGTGAGACTTGACAATCCCTTAAATATTGTTCGATGAATTCGGAATATTAAGAAACCACTCCCGGAATCCGTGGATTATTTTTCAATCTCAGTGTACCCGAGATTTCAAGAGTGATTAGCCCCTCGTCGTCAACAAAAATCAGTCCCAAGTCAGTGATGGCGTTTTCGTTTACCCCCTGACTTAAATCTCCCTAGTCATTGAGTGTAAATAGCCCTCCTCTGACAGAGATACCTCTTGAGGCCCCTATTACTAGTATCAATTTTAGTAACACAATTTTTCCACGCCTCCTCCCAGTCCACACTATTCGGTGACATTCCACTGAAGTGTAACAAAACTTCCCTGATTAGTCTTATTTTATCGCCATCAAACTGTCGTTTTCCCATTTTTCCATTGACATTACACATTATCCTCTCTTCAGATGTGAACAGTAACTTCATGATATCACAAGCCAGATGATCCATAGGTCTCGATGACGCCCACGATCCAATGATTTCAGGACTCGGTAGTAAATCGGCATATGGTAATTGTTGGTAAGGATAAAGGACAGCTTTTGCCTCCGCAAGTCCTGAGGGGCTTGATAGCGAAGCAGAAATCTCTTCCATTGGATCTCTAGTATTCCCTGCCACACACATCATGTTTTCTATTTTTCTTTTCTCTTTGTATTCACGTGTAAATTTTTGTTTTTCTGTGCTTTTGGGAAATAACACAAAACGATAACTCAATACAAGCAAACTCAGTCACGCGATTATCAACTTCTCAGGCACTAATTGATATAGATATATTTTGTCGTTTATTGATTAAACGTTGGGAGTTTAGAACTAGAGGGGATGATTGCTGGATGTGTTGTAGGCAATTGGAGGATTTTTGCAAGCCTTGGAATGAAAAACTTGAGGATTTTTTTTTTGTGGGAGATTTCGTGCATTCTGGGAGAGTGTACACACCTTGGGCGCCGTTTGGACTCGCTGGCTCCAGCCGCTCGTGGTCAATCTCGTCGGAGTCTTTTTCTAGTTCCTCCAGGTTGACCTCGAATGGCTCCATCTGAAGAAAAGGAATTCTGGTAATTCCTTGGCCGGGAGGGGACTGAATTTTTTAGATGACTACATTTGTGGAGTCCCAAAAGTGGTAATTCACTGAAGGAATTTGCTTTGAAAAAATTACCTTCATCTCAAGAGGATCGTAGACAGAATTCGCGGGAAGATGTTCTATTTCCATTTCCTTGTGACTCTTTTCACTGCCAGAGGTCTCGTCTATACTGAGAGATCTGGGCCTCCTGGGGGTCAGAGCAGTCTCCAGGATGGAGCTGTCGTTCCCCTTGTCCACTCTCTTTTTCTTCCTCTTGGGGGTCTCCTCGTTGACACTCTGTGTCACCTTCTCCAGGACTGGAGGTCCCAGGTCCTGGAGTTTTGTGCAGGCATCCTTAGCGAAGGAATCATTGCCGGAGAGGCCACGAATTTGGAGAGTCTCAGCTGCTTTCAGCAGAGCTGGGAGCTTCTTCTCCTCGATGTTCACTTCACCTTTGTAAATAAATATCAGGAGAGCCTCGAGCTCGGTGAAGTGAACATCCTGGAGGATTATCACTGGATGTCGACACGGGTTTGTCTGCAAAAAATTACTAAAATTAATTAATCGAATAATTAATGGGTTGAGTGAATGATTGAATTGATCAATTGAGTTATGAATTCGTTGGAATGTGAACAACTCCAGGGTAACAATAATTCTTTGATGAATCTTTCATGAAATAAAAAATTTATTATGAATGAATAACGAAAACTTTCTCTGCAAAACGATTGGTAAATCCACGAATTCAACACTTCACTGATTAGGTACCTGATCAAGAAAATATCCCCAAGACCTTTCTAGAGCATAAAAACTTACCACAATAGTACAATTCCCCATAAACCCCCCAATAACAAAATCAATAACTCAAAAAAGCCACTTACCTGGAAAACTTTCTTGAAAAAAGGACTGCTAGCCGACAGAATAACTTTATGAGCAGTCAAGCACTGACCATCACTAGCCAACGTAACATCGACGAGTCCCTCCTCCTCCCAGAGACTCTCGAAGCTCGTGGCAATATTGTTCAAAAAACTGTTCCACTTCAGGCATATCTGATTTGCCATGATAAATCACAATCAAAACGTGAACAAGTCCATGGAACTCCTCCCAGCACTTTCCCCACTACCCAGAGGTTAAAGGACCTCTTAAAAGCCAATAATCACGACGCAATGCTCAGAATAAACTCCTGACAACAGCCACTGGCCCCAGATAAACACTAATAAACACAACGTTGTATAATTATGGACATAATGGCGTTTACAACTCCACAATATTGAGGAACACAACTAGCACCACCACCTTCTCGAGCTCGTGTTTATTTCCCCCTTTACCTCCAGGCCCTCGACAGTGGCGCCAGTTTTATTATTGATGTCAGGTGTCTTGCACCAGCTGTGGCACAATATTTTATTGCTCGCCGATCAGGTAGTTCATTAGAATTTGCAGGGATTCCTAGGAGACATTGCTCTGACGTCAGATGATGATGGGGTATGAGGAGATCGTGGGATCGAGGGGAATTTGATGAGCCTGGGGAGGAGAAGGTGGAGGACCTGATCTAGGAGCTGATGTGGGACATAACCTAGGAGCAATCATGGTGAGAATCACTTTACTGGATAAATTAATGCTTGTAAACATTCGGGAGCTGAATATTTTCTGAAGTTCGTTTTTAAGATTGTATTTTGATCCGCTGGGGACTCAGAGATTTTGGAGTTTCGGATTTTTTGTGTTATATGCAGTCAAAAATAGAATTTTAAATCGTGTACGTATGTGGTAAAGATTGTCTTCTGGTAAAATGAACATCCGGAAAAATAAGTATCCTCGATGAAGACAAAGGCAATCCTCCAGTTGTTTTGTCTTCACTTTCGCTTTTAAAAATTATTAACTCAATTTTTTTACTGAAAAATCGGCTGTTTCAGGCAACACAAGACGAAGACTACGTCAAGAGCGACGAGTTCGATACGTCTGATGAGAATGAGAGACCGTCCGGGGAGAGGTGGGCTCCAGTTGGAGCTAATGATGGAGACAGTGATTTCACTGATGACTGCAAGTGTTCCGACAATATGGAAAGGTGAGTTTGTTTATTATAGACAGGGTAAAATGGACAAATAATGAATGCCTCTTTTGACATGAAATTGACGGTCCATTTTGCCCCGCTCCCCTATCGATGCATGGGTATGAGGGACTAATAGGGTCTGTGGTACTAACATCTGGTGAATTTGGCAGTATTTCTTACAATATGGACAGGCTTAAGTTGCTCGAGGAGGAACAGGAAATGCTCAACTCTTCGTTAATTGCATTAACTACGCATTTTGCACAGGTAGAATATTGTAACAACAAATTCACTTCCAATTAGATCATGGATTGTCATGATTCTGGGAAGAAATTGACTGATCAATTTTTCGTACGACTATTCAGGTGCAATTTCGACTGCGACAAATTGTGGATGCGCCCACGGATGAGAAAGAAAAACTCCTGAAAGAACTTGAAGAGTTTGCGTTCAGGGGAATTCCAGATGTTCCTAATACAGTTGCACTGAAGAATAGATCAACGTCCTCGTCAATTTCGTTGTGTGAAAATGTAGGAGAATATCTCAATTTGTTAATTCCTTTGAACCAATGACGAATCACTTCATTAGAAGTTCACGCTCATTTTAGAATGGCTGCAGTGGTTACGACGAAGAGGTAGAATCCAAGATAGCTCTGCAGAAGTCTAAGCAACGGGAATTAATCGAGCAGTTGAAGGTTCAACTGGAGGACCTCGAGAAATATGCGTATGAGACTGACGGCCAGGATTTGCCGCAGAGTGTGATTTTGGAACGACAGAATATGATAATAAGTGAGTTGAAGAATTTGAGAATTGTCCAACAACTATCCTAGCAAATTTAATTATTTAAAAAACATTTTCGATTTTTCCTGTTGACATCTCTCAATAACTTTACTCTAAAAAAAATAGGATCCTTCAAATTGCTAGCTTATTGTCTTTTATATCCTCTTTCAACTCTGAAATTCCCCTGGCAGATCACTTGAAAGAAAAACTGAACTTCGAAGTGGACGACCTCTGCAAGCTCCCCCTGGACGATCTCCGCTGGCAGGTGGATCACGCGATAAACGAGATAGTGAGCCCCTTAAAAATGAAGGAACAGCTGGTGAGCCAACTGAAGACCCAAGTGGCCGACCTAGAGCGTTTCATCCACTACCTCCAGGGTGAGGTGAGCGTGGAGACCCTGGCGTGCACCTGCGCCTGTCCCGTTCACACGGCAGGCCTGAAAACCTCTCAAAAATCAAAACGCCAGATTCCCCTGATGGACAGAAACGACGACAGCCACACAAAAACCCTGAACACAGTGAGAAAGGTCATAACTCTCCTCCACATTTACCTCATGTCCCAATTGGGCTGCAGCAGTGATAGAAGTCGCGGCAAAAAGGACAGTAAGACCACTTGGAGGGACTTGAGGACTCGTCTGGACATTGCCATCGAGCATGTCCTGGAGATCGCCGCTGAGAGTGAGGAGAGTCAGTCTGATCCGCACGACAACGATGAAGATGATGACATTGAGTTGTACGCGTCAGATTCCGAGTCCCCGAAGCAACACATCAACGCCAAAATGACGTCTGCAGTGAGAAAGCATCTGGCTGTGTGCATCAGGGATCTCATCGCCCACGGATTGAGCTCAGACGTGCGTTCCAATAGTGTCGTTCCCTTCGTCGGCTGCTTCCCCCAGAGGAGAAGTCTCACTGTCGACCAGATGCACCCCTGGGAGCTCATCATCAAGTACTATGAGCTCAAGAATGGACACAGGTACAACTCGAGTCCAGCTCAGAAGCTCTCCCAGAGCTTCAATCTTGCCCTGGTCAATGAGAGAACTGTCTCCCCGAAGCAGAGTCTCCTTACCACTATTGGAAATATCGTGGCCAGCCATTCCCAGTATAAACGAAGCTATAATTCACACTTCAAGGCTTTCATCTGTGCAGCTTTGAAGTGAGTTCTGGTTAAATTTTTCAGTCACAAAAATTCACATTAATTTTTGGGATTTTATTGAGTAATTAGAGGATATTTCAATCATCAATAATTCCAATTCTTCACATGTTCTAGTGCAAAAAAATTGGTTCCCTGGCTTCGGCTCATACTTCAATGTCAGTATTTACTAGAGAATCATTATATGTCCTGGAGTTATGTTGTGAAAACAGGTAAGAATTATCACTGAATTAGAATTGTTAATCATCTCAGCAGCTGCAATGATTGACACTTCCACTGGCAATTTATTTAGTTTGTCGTTAATATCATTCAATTCAATCGAAAAAAAGCCCATCTGAATTAGTTTAATGATTCTACATTATTTTCAGGATTTCAAGATGCATTCCATGCACTCGATCGTCTAACAACAATTCACTTCGATCTTCCTGTCGACCTGGCTGTCCGGCAATTCCAAAATATCAAGGACGCATTTTGATGGATCTCCCAGAACCCTCCAACTACCGTAAATTATTAGAATTCATCAGCTATGTTGAACAATCGGTACATCCCTGCTCTCCAGGAACAAAAATAATCAGAAAACCGGTTACACGAGATGTTCACGACTCCATAATTACCCAACCATCCATTGCTTTGAATAATTAAGTACAGTGCACCGCAGTTAATCACGCACAGAGCAACATTCCCCTCAAAAAACAAAGAATAATTTACATTTGATTTATCTGTAATTCTAATTTAACCCCTGCATTAATTTCTCGAATTCAGACGTATGACCAAGTCATTTATTTATCATTTAGCCGACAGATATCAAAATACTTTGCATAAGATATTTATTTACTAGAAAAAGCAGAGAATTGTAAAGTAAATGTTGATTTACATAATCCAAAGAGTGTAAAAATGAATTCAATAAACTGTTGATTATTTATGAACGCAGAAGATGCAGTAATTCATTGCAAAATAGGAGAAAAATAAACTACCTTTTAATTTAGAAAAGATAATACGCAAAAAAATAGAAAAATGGTAAACTTCAGTTCTTAGTCCCAAATTAATGGGAAAATATTGAAAAATATCTTTAAAATTGCCCAAAAGTTCAATTCTCACACGGACAGTGTAATTAAACAATCGATTTTTTTTTGCGCATGCCTGCATCTCCAGGGCGTATCGTCTGGACCCATCCAGTTACCATCCGAGGCCCTAAATACATGTAAAAGAGAGAGATAGAATAATCTGCCCGGCAATTGCCCCTCTCAATATCCCTTTGCTAGCAAGTACCTCCAGAAAATTTAATCCGTTTGATGCATAGGTACCCGTGTACCGCAGCCATTAGTAATTGTTCAATGAATATTATATAGGCCATCATGAACTGAAAATAAGGGACAATCAAGCCGGATCATTGACACTCTAGACCACTCGTTTCATCGAATTGACAGCAGTTTTGCGGGGCTTTTGTACTCGACAGGATTGCCGGAGTATTTTTATTTGTTTTTTTGGTGCTCGTGGAATAGTATTTTGCGTCCATTTAATACTTTGGATTTACGTCGAAATGAAGAAGTTCGTTGGGCTACTGTGCCTGGTTCTTCAGGTGTCCATTGGACTCTGTGAGGTGAGTGATGAACCGGAAATCGACAGTTTATGAGGCAATTGTGATGGGGAAAGAATGAATGATTTTTTTTCAACGAGTTTGATAAGAAAATATTTGAATGATTGAAAAGGTAACCTAGGGGGAAAATTCCCCGAGGTCGACCTCGGCAAATCACTCTTCATCAATTTTTCTACAATATTAATAATATTGCAATAACAAATGTACTGGTATAAGAACATAGCGACAATTTTCCCGGAGGTTTTGACGCTGACAATTATGCCCCGGGGCGTAAACGTTTTTATTCATTCGTCGAGATAATAAATAAATATTATATCCAGGATAATAAAGAAATTAATTTGATTCAATTAAAATTGACATGTCAATTAATTCTCACCCACTGTAAATAATCTCTAAATCATATTTTCCGAAGAAAGACTTCAAGTTATCCAGTTGTGAATTAAATTGTCGCGAATGCAATGAGAATAGTCCGATTATTGTTAACAATAAAAATTGAAATAAATTGAATAATATCAGTTCGTTCATCATTTCAGCCAGTAGGACGACCCGATTTCGTCTCGGATGAGATGATTGCACTGGCAGCGAGTGTTGTCAACGCATGTCAAACGCAAACAGGCGTAGCTACAGGTACAAATCTCATTACCAAATTTATCAAGTGTTTTTTCAATTTTTTGGTCCACTTGTCATCGCCTCATTCATGAAAGAACTTGAAATTAGTCAGATTAGATTAATGAAAATGTAATGATTCGCAGCTGACATTGAGGCTGTCAGGAGTGGACAATGGCCGGACTCAACGCCCCTGAAGGTAATCATCAGTTTCACTCTCGAATAACCGACTAATTAAAACCGAAAAATTTACAATTAACATTTCAAGTGCTACATGTACTGCCTCTGGGAGCAATTTGGCCTAGTCGACGACAAACGTGAGCTCAGCCTCAACGGAATGCTGACGTTTTTCCAGAGAATACCAGCCTACAGGGCTGAAGTGCAAACTGCGATCAGAGAGTGCAAGGAGATCGGTAAATACTTGGGTATTTATTGTTTTTTTTATTATTTCTTTTTCTGTTCTCGATTGTTTTTTTCGTCAATTCATCTCACGCAATCTCACGATATTAATTGACACGATTTTTCCTCCCCCAGCTAATGGAGATAACTGCCAGTATGCATACACCTTCAACATGTGCTATGCCAAACTATCCCCAAGGGTATGAAAAAAATCATTCGATTGATTCTCTTTGTTTAATAATTCAATGTAACAATTACACTGTTATTTTTCACTGTTGTTTTTTATGTTTTAGACTTACTATTTATTCTAACTGCCAAGAGAAACTCAAGAAGCCGTGTAATCATCTCCAATGTGATCACTAACGAAGCACAATTACGGAGTAAATCGCCGAATACTCAACTAATGTATCGAATTTATAAATAATCAAAAAGTAACAATCACGTAAGCAACATTTTTTCGATGAAATCTGTACGTTTGATGGAATATTACTATTGACTTTAATAAAAAATGATTGCGTGTCCACACTCGATGGCGATACTCATTATTCATGGAAATCATTCGCAATGATATTTTCTACGAAGTCCAATTTTGCATATCAAGAGAAATAATATTGTTAAAGAAGAGAGAGTACTTAAATTTAATGGATCCAGTTGGCGTTTTTTGCCATTGATAGTTTTGGGAATAACTGGACGTTTGAATGCGACAGCTGGCGCTGATAAAAAATGATTGATTGTCTTCTTGAGATGCCAATTCCCTCCGGGCATTGTCGGTCAGTGAAAAAATATTGAGTGTTAATTATAGTACAGGATAATGGTAGCTTGGGCGATTTAAAAAAGTGCATTTGGAGATGGAAAAAGTGCGACCTGCGTCACTTTGATCCTTCCTATTCAACTGGTAATGCTGGATTGGGAATGACTAGCATTAGATGGTAATTTTCTGGATTCTCGCGATTTTTATGAATCAATTATATCCCATTGGCTATAAAATACAGAAAACGATCGAAGTATGTCAGTTTGTGTTCGATCATTGTAATAATCACTTCTTGTCCTTCAATTGTATCAGAATGGTCAGGTATATGCTGAAGGCTGTGGTCCTGCTCTGTCTGGTGGGCTACATATCAGCTGGGGTATGTAACGCATTTAATGAGAATTTATTTAAAAACACCAGTGGAAAAAATATGATCGATGAATGAAATTGCAAAAATACAATTTCTCTTCAGCCAATTCCAAAAGAATTTCAAGAAGTCGCCGGAGACATTCGTAAGGTCTGCATGGCAGAGACGGGGGTCACTCTGGGTAAATAGATTAATCCCAAATTCGCTGATACAATTAATTATGTGTATCGAATTCGACTAGGCGAGAATTGATTTTTTTATTCAGAACTCATTGAGCGAGCCGGACAGGGCGATTTCGCGGAGGAGGACAGCCTGAAGTGCTATCTGAAGTGTCTCTTTGCTCAATTTGCTCTAGTGAGTGACGCAATTAGATTCAATCCTCGAGGAACGGGTTTGAGAGGAATCTGATGAATTTTGTCTTTCAGATCTCGAAGAAGGGGATCAATTTCGAGCAGATGGTTAAGGTCGCGCCACCAGACATGAAGGAGAACGCGAAGCAACTGGGGGTGGTTTGCAAGGACATCAGTAAGATGATCAGTCATTTAATGAGAGATTCTTTTAAAATTGTCCCTTCCCGTTAAAAAACTGACCTTAAACGAATTACAGATACCCAGCCTGACGACCAGTGCGACCTGGCTTTCCGCATGACCAAATGCTTCTACAATACATTCCCAGACGTAAGTCCACTCAACCTATCAACCAAATTTCCCGACTGAAATTAATCAATTAATCTTCCTTTCAGGAATACTTCATAATGTAACACCTGCCAGGGACGATTTCCCCGGATGATTTTATTCCTTCCACTAGACAATTAATTACAGATCAGTAAGTCTCAAATTGTACTTACACAAATAAATCAATTACTCCAAATACGCTCTCAAAAAAATTCATCTAAACCATCTGAACCCGACAATAAATGACCTCAGACAAATTTATTCTCACCATAAAATCAATTACAAATGTACAAATATGAATTTGTATTTACAATTGAATCGGCTAAAACAGTTACTCAAAAACACACACCCACAATTGCCCTAGAAAGCCCCGACTTACGTCTTCCTCGGTTTAGTCTTCCGCTTATTGATATTCATGATCTGCTCGACAATAATGTCATCAGTTCTGGGATCAATGGGAATGGTCTGAGCCACTGGGCCCCGCTGTGGAGGTCCCGCCTTCGACCACTGCTCAATCCTGACATTAAACCAACTCCACAATTTCTCCCTGTTCAAGAAGGCAATGGCGACGAGCATAATAAAAGGTAGAGCGATCATGGAACTCTGGTTCATCTCGCCATGATCGACCCTCCGTTCAGCCTTGAAACGCAAAGTCAAGGCCTTGAACGAAGTATTTGCCTCGAAATAGCTCGGAATGACTTTGTACTTGAAGAGTGCGGGGGAGAGAGACGACTCCAGTTGTACAAAATATTTTTTTCCATTCGACTGTAGAGGAGGGAAATGCATCAAGAACCCAGGATTATTATAGTTATTAAATTTGCTAGCCTGCTGAGGTTCAATCCTGCCAGAATGAATGGGTGAATCCGGCTGATCCTCTCTACACAGCTTCACCTTCAGGCCCTTGTAATGTTCAACCTGATCAGCCACCACATGAACGGAGATATCAGTCCTGGGAATGGGATGAAAAGCGATAAACCTCAAGCCCTCAGCATCCTTATCCACCACCTCAACATCAATTCCCTCGGGCGAGGCCCTGTACACCCTCGAATTGGTCTGGAACTCGTTGTCTTTCAACTTAACAGTATAATGACAACCTGGCTCAAGTCCCCTTATCCTGAACCTCCCGTTCTCCTCAGTCGTAGCCTCTTCCTGCAGCGAATCACAGGAGCCCGATGGTGAATTCCTGGGAGTGCCAGCGCCCCCTTGGGCCTCGACAATCAGCCCAGGCTCGGGCTCTCCATTCAACGACGTCACCATTCCATGAGCACTGAAGGCCACTCTCTTAGCCAACAGTTTAATCTGCACAGTTGCACCCTCAGACACTTTAATGATTTTCGATGGTGGATCAAACTTGTACTCCTTCATCACAGCTCGAAGGTAGTACTCCCCAGGTGACAGTGAATTAAACACCAATTGTCCTTGATTACCAGTCATACTGTTCTTTCTGTAGCCCCCCTGTCCCCCAGACAGCGACAGCAAAACCCCTTGGAGAGGTGAGTCGTCAGCTTGATCGACGACATCCACCACCACTTCAGCCAGCTTTTCAGCATAAAAGACCCCATGAGCGTCGCGATTTTGAGTTATCGAAAATCCCGACTTCTCCGCTGTTACTGTGTACTCCACACTCCCATCCAGGGGACCAATCCTGTAGTTACCGTCTTGTTGGGTGACCAGAGTGTGCACTGGCGCCTCTTTATCCTTTCCGAATATTTTGATAGTCACCCCCTCGAGAGCAGGCGATATCTTCCCCTCGATGATCCTGCCGACTTGTCCATTGAAGGTAGCCGCCTCGTTATTGCAATCATTGGTACCTGTGATCTTCAAGGACGGAGGGGAGAAGAGAATTATATCGGATTGGGGAGTGATCACGTAAGTCGTATCAACGTTCGCGTTGAACTCAAAGACATATTGATAAGTGTCCTTTGTTCTTGAGAACTTCACCGGCGAGTAGATAGTCTTCTCTCCAGTCTCAATCTTCACCTTGATGTCGACCTCACCTACCTCTGATGATGACGAGGGCACGACAATTTTTCCCCTATGCCTGTGCTCATTCGAGGTGAGAATTATTGGACTCTGGTTTGTAGTGTCCCAGGTGTAGAATTCTTTGGCGTACACGTGACAACTCTTGGGGATGAATTTATAGATTCCCGGGCTTGACATGCAGTGTCTTGTGCTGCCCATGGGTAGGGTCAGAGCCCATATCTTGGATTTTTCAGGGTCGAAGAACTCCACTGCTGAGTCGTGAGAGGAGATGAAGGTGACGGTGAAGCCGGTTTGCTTGAATGGTGGGACTGTTGCTTTCTCAGATGTCACTGAGATCTGCTGGCTTGGTCTCTCCCAGCAGAAGACGTCAGTGTCGATGAGGACCTCATAGTGACCTGGGAGTACCTCGCTAAACTCGTAATTTCCGTTCTGCGCTTGGATTGTTTTCACGGTAAGCCCGTCCAGGACTTTCAGGGTCACGAAGGCCTGGTTACAGCTGGACTCTGTGCTCAGGCATTTTATGGAGCCCGAGAGGGTCGCCTTCAGTTGAAGGAAGTTGACGTTTTTGATGGGATTAGTAGAGACGTCGATCGTCTGCTGGAGTGGGAAAAACTGGAGTCCTCTGGTTTTCTCTTCAGTGTCAACTTCAACGCTAAATTGATACTTTCCTGGGGACAGGTAGAGACAATAGTCACCTGTCTTAGGGTCTGTCTCAACTTGGCGTTGGAATGTTGCCGCTGCATTCTCGATAACCACTTTACGATGATGAAGAGTACCTTTAGCTGATAGTGTCACTGTTCCGCAGACTTTGTAAGACTTGGGAGATGAGATTGGAAGTTCTGGGGAGCTTGCAGAGATTTTAACATTCACTTCGTCGAATTGAACATCAGGGGCTTCGATCTTCAGTGAATACTGACCTGTCTTCATTTTGTCGACTGAGTAACGACCATTTTTGTCGGTTGTCGCCACTTGCTTGCCAGAGATGAAGACCTTCGCACTCGGAAGAGGAATATTTTCCTTTGGAGATGATAAGAGAACTATTCCACTCACTGTGAAACCAGTAACCCTGAAGGCTTGAGGGAGAGTTAGACTGTCGTGGTCTACAGTGAATGTTAATTCCGCTGGTTGAACGTGGAATTTCGTCTGGGGAACTGAGTAATGGGGAATGAGGCGATAGTCACCGTTGGCCAGGGCTGGGAATGTAAATTTTCCTGATGAATCTGATTTCACGTGGCAGAGGGGCTGTCCCCATTTGGAGTCGCTGGTTATTCCCATTGACTGCGGGACTGTTGCGCACTCTTTGAAGGCACCCGTTCCGAAGAGGACGAAGGAGACCCCTGACACCGGCTGATCGTCCTCACTGATGACTCTACCATTAACGTCATATCCGAAGACAGTCAGACTATTGTCGGGGAGTTCAGTGTTTCCTTCCTTCACCGTCACTTCTACTGTATTTTTCTCCATCCTCCAGAGTGGGTGGGAGGCTACTAGGATGTACTTGCCTGGTTGAATAGGTGTGAAAGAGAATACTCCCCCCTTGGACGTGGTCGTCGTGCCGATGGAATTTTCGTTGTGAATTTTGTCCTTGTAGAGGACTACAGTCACTCCTGCTGGGCCCTGGGGTTGAGGGCTCGATTTGGCGCTGGTTATTCTGCCAGCTATACCGAAACCCTTGAACGTGAAGTTTATGTCTTTACCTTGGCTACAGATGTCCGTACTACCGTCCACGTCGAGGGAAATCTCGGTGGGCTCGAAGCTCCAGCCTCGAGGCGGAACGACCTGATTCGAGATATTGGGTTAGAGTAAGTGGATATCGGGGGGCCTTGAACAAAGATTGTCGGGAGATTACCTTGAGTATGTACTCGCCCTTGTCGTACAGGGGGAGGAAGTAATAACCATTGTTTGGTGCACATTCTGTCTGGTCCTTTAGACTTCCTGATTTTGTGTATCTTCAATTGGAGAAATTAATTCATGAGTCAATATTGAGATAGAATTAATTGTGAAGCTTGTGGATGTGTCCAAAACTCCAGGGACGTCCAATGAAATATTTTTTTCCCTCAATATGATCAATCATTTCTCAGATGTAATCACACGAGAGGGACATTGAACTCCCATGATTTTTAAATTGTCATCAAGATAAAATTACACTTACAGTTTTATGTGAACTTTCGAGTAATCGATGCTCGCGTGACTTTTGATAAATCCACCACAGCCCAAAATCTCCTCAGCCACTAGTCCCTTTATTACTGAAAGGACTGTGGCGATGGAAATTATGAGACTATTGAACACTACCATTTTTTCCGCTTAATTTATTAAAAATGACTCAACATAATCCACGTGCTCCTAATTTATCGTTGTAAATGGAAAATGATGAAGTGACTGCAAGATTCTACGTGTGTCGCCCACCCCCTAACCTCCAACAGCCAACCTTTCCAGCGCACCAAACGTCACTGGACTGAATCAGAATGAATTGGAGTGCTGCAGTTGATTGGAATCAGTTCGGCGCCACAGGAGTACTTAGCCAACGCCAATCAGCAATTACTAATTAGAGAAATGACCTTATGCACTCGATTGTACCTTATTAGGGGTTTACTGTACCAACAAAATTTTTGTTTGTACCTTTACGATAAATTGCTGATGCTGAGATAATAAAAAATTTATGTGAATTGAAGATCATTAAAAAAAATTATTTTGTTGACTTTGAGAGTTACAACGTTTATACCTTCATTTCTAATTAATTAAATTGATAATTACGATCTAATTACCCCAATAGAACGGCGATTCCTCTATTATCGGCGATGCCATTTATCTCTGCATTTGTGTGCGTGAATGTAATATTATTTTATTATCTTCGAAGTGAAAAGCATCGCATGAATTGACGTTATCCAGATGATTCAGAATTAAGCACCTCATTTGTATTGTGACACATGACTTGGCTTACGGGAAATAGTTCAGTGGATACTCGGAGTTTAAGGAGATTATGATTGAGTAATGAAAATCTACGATAGCTATTGTCCACTGGCAGGTATAAGTGGACGTACATATCAAGTGATTTTGGTGTCCCTCAATCCTGGAGGTCATTTTTCCTGGACATCTCAAACATCTAAACCGTGCGGCATCTAGATTCTAGATAATAATGAAAAGCCGCTTCATTCCAGCTCCCCAAGCATCTCAAAACCGCCTGAAACCCTCCAAAACAAGATGGCGCCTCCTTAACAGGCCAAGTTCAAGTGGTATCGTTCGTGTTTTCTGTTTGCGCGAAAAACGTGCAGGTGTGTGTTCCACTAAATGCCGTAATTCCCAGTGAAAAGCCCCCGTAACAAGTCCCATCCCCGATAAACTCCGACAAAATCATGGAATAAATAGCCTAAAAATTCCACCAAAACACCTAACCGATTAATAACTCGATAAATCCTCGAAAATGTCGGGAATGATGAATCTCTCAGTGTTTACAAATGCAGGAGAAGCTTGCAGTGGTGCAGATCTTCTGCAACAGGCATTCCAGGATGTGGTAGACGATAAGGAACGTGACAACGAGTTCGTGGCATTTTTCAAGGATGACGAGGGCCAACATCAGACAATTCGCCTGACCCAGGAGCAAGCGGCGGCGTTGGGGTTAACTTTTGAGGTTGACTCGTTAAACGATGACACGACGAACGAGGTGAGTCACCTGCAGGAGGAGGAACACCTGCTGAATGATATGGAGACGATCGAGTACGAGGAGACCCTGGAGGAGGAGCAGGTCGAGGACGTGGAGCTCCCCGTGGGTTCCGAGTGGATGCAGACAGATCTTGAGGATGACAACACTGGAGCCACTGACGATCTCCAGGAGGACCAGTATCCTCGTGAGACTCCAGAGTTGGAGGCGAACTTGCAGAGCAAATCGATGAGGGCCTTCGTTCTACAGAACCTCCAGCACCTGAAGATGCTGAATAGGAAACTCATTCAGGAGGATCAGGCGTTAGTTCCACTGGGTCGAGCGCCCATCGTCCCTCAGCCCCAATTCATCGTAAAACCGAGTCAAACGATTCTGAAAACTGCTAAGGGCATCAGATTAGTCTCTCCTACGAGTAAATCCTCAACTCCGAGTCCCTCCAGGTCCATCAACTCCTCGACGAACTCAATGATTATCAATTCTGGACAAAAATCCATGAATGGCGTGCATCAGGTCGTCGGCAATGGAACGATGAATCAATTGATAAATAGAAATTTTCCTTCCGTGGGCAATGAAGTTAACGTAGTCCTTAAAACTGGACAAAATCCCCAGAGAAATCAACAGTTGTATCCGTCTGCTGCGAAGAATCTGGAAGGGTTGAGAAGTGTCACTTGTCAGGGGGTGAATGGAAAGACTGGAAGTTTAATAAAGCCAGTTCCAGTAGCAACTCAGGTCGTGCGGACGTCTGCATCAGCTGTTAAGATCTCCTCGACTCCTCAGGTGCTCTTCAAGACGACCACGGGACGTCTCAAGCCTCAAGACTTGAAGGGGATGACTAATGGCGTTGTTCGAACCCAGGACGTGAAGGGAGTGGGTAACGGAACACTTCGGCATCAGGAGTATAAGGCAACGACTAATGGAACCGTTCGTTCCCAGAACCAATTGTCAGTTCTGAAGCCTCAGAAGGTGGTGTTGACCAATGGGAATATTCAGAATGGTGTTGTTCAGACGAAGAAAATCATCAACAAGGTATCCAGCAGTCCTCAGAGGTCCTGTGTCGACGTCAGGACAATAGTACAAAATTTTGATCCAAGTGATTTGCAGAATAGATTGATAAGTAATGATGCTAAATCGGTGAATGAGGTGAAGGGCTTCAGGAAGATTGAGGTGTCTGAAAGACCAGTTCCACTATTGGTTCCTTCAGTTCCTGCAGCTTCTGCCGAGGAGAAAGCTGGGAATGTCGAGAATCCTATTCAGATTGTTCAGCAGGGACACACACTCCACAGCAATCAGAAGCTCACTCAGTCTCAGCTGAAGCAGATCGCCCAAGTCCTTCAGCAGAGGGGGCAGAAGGAGTCTGGGGGGTCGAGGGAAAAAGTTGTTTACAGGGTGGTATTCCCTGAAGAGTTGGATCTGAGGATCAGGAATCCGAATACTCTGTTGAAGGCGGGACGAGGAAAACGGGGGAGACCAAAGAAAGCGCCTGGGAGACATGTGGCCGCTGTTAAAGTTGGAATGACTGATGAGGAGAATGATGAGTCCAAGGTATTTAACGAAGGAATTAATTTTAAAAATACCAAAATACAATTTTAAATTTAATGAAATTTTCTGGGAATTCTTTAGATGTCTTAATTATTCTCTTTAGTTTATCGAAGGATAAAGCTAATTGATTAATTACTCGAGACTAATTTTCAAAAATTGATTAAACCCTTTCAGGAGGATCGAAAGAAAGTGGTGGCTCGTACAAGATCAGGTCGCCTATCGCGCCCGCCGCGTCACATGGTGCGAGACTACAAGCACCTGCACCCAGTGGACTTTATGCAGCCAGACCTGGACGACTCGGACGGTGGCTACAGTGACTACAACACGAGTACTATAAATCCAAAGCTGGAGGGTGAGGAAACTAAAGAGTTGCTGACAGGTCTGGAGCTTCCAAAGCGCAAAGTCTCCACTCACTTCCGCTGCTCCACCTGCAACAAGATGTACCTAGGCCGAGCACGCCTGGCGAAGCACTTCGAGCTCTTCCCGGAGCACGGCAGTATCGAGCTCCTCCCTTCATCAACCCTGACATCGAACGGCTGTGCTGATGAGCTGAAGAAGTCGGCACCCCTAACAGTGGACTCCTTCAAGCGGAAGGGAAAGAAGCGAGGGCCCTGGGCTTACGTGACCCCAGAAGCCAAGTCAGAAAGACGCCAGGCAAAGCTCAGAGAAGCTCTTTCAGTCTGCGACAGTGGAGAGATCTCAAAAATAGCTGCCAAACCAGTTATCAATGCTCAATCCCTGTACGATCTCATGGCACTCAAATCCGACAACAACGTCAAGATATTCTTGAACGAGTTGAAGGTCTTCATGGAGAAAATAAGGGAGCAAGCGGGAGTCATGCTGTCCCCAATAATCGACAAAGAGAAGGAGCAGAATGTCATTGAACTGAGGGATGAGCTCTTGTGTGACGCTCTGGGACTGGTTCCAGGAGTCTACAGTGTCAACAACGACGTCTTCAAGAAGCCAGAGCCCTATCACGACGCCCCGGCCCCTGAAGAGCCCCCCCTGAAGCTCCAGAAGGTGCACAACGAGGAGGGAAAGGAGAATATCGAGGAGAGACTGTCCAGTGGATTCTCCGAAAGCTCCGATCTCAGTGTCTCAGATTTCCTGGCTGAACGTAAGCAGGATCCAAATTGTCCTGAGGTCTTGACAGCTCTCACCCTCATGCCCAGGAATTCTAGTCCCGTCGGGGAGGGGGCTAAAAATGTATCTAAGCTTCTCATCTCCAGTGCTCAGATTCAGCGACAAATGTCTGATAATCCTGGCTTCCAGAAGGTGGATTTCAATGGCTCCAAAAGTCCAACATTCAAGAAAATCGAGGGAACTAATGGGCTTGATCTTTTTGAGGCAAAGGTCGAGACTCCTGACCAGGGATTCATCAAGCTCGAGCCACTCCAGCAGAGTTTCATTAAATTGGAGAGTCCCGTAGGTGCTTATGATAAAGAGGAACATCTGGAGAAATTGGAGAATGGATTTCATGGATTGGATGGAGCCCAGAGTTTTACCAAGGGTTTCCAGAAAATTATTTGTGAGAAGCATGAGAGCTTGGCTGGTGGGAAAGTCAATTGTAAGATCCAGGAGGGTCTGCCCATCCTTCAGGATGCTGTACCCATCATCAGTGCTAATTGCGATGCTAGCATTTTTGGAGGCTCTGATAATTTGGACCCAATTGGACACTTGGATTATGGTGTTATGGACAAACATTTGATGATGGATGAGAAATTGGTTGAGCAGTTGCATCTGGTGGATCAGTCCAACTTGGTAGACGAATTGGTCTCTGAACGACTGAAGAATATCATACCAGACAATATTTTGGAGAATAATTTGATGCCAAATACTACGAATTTAGACACTGAACTCGATTTTGAGGCGCTCAGTGAGGAGTTCAACAGAAATACGAGGAGTTGATTCAATGGGGGTTTTATTGAGCTCGCACACTCGTTGGAGATGCTGATTATTCAGTGATACCAAAACGTATTGGTTAATGTATAGCACAAGACACAGTTGAATGTCATTGTAAATATCGTTGGCATTTGATCAGAGCGACGAGGATTTTTGTTTTTTAATTTGGTACTTGTAAGTACAATTCCGGTATTTCCTCGTCAAGCGCAATTGTTGAGAGTGATACGTTTATTTTTAAGAAAGCTTGACTCGCTATTTTTTAATAAATTTTTCGCGATAAATGGCTGGGAAAAATTAATTAAAACTAGTCTTTACCGTATGCTGACATGGGGCGAATCCCATTTTTTTTGTTTCATTTCGATCTCTTTGATTATTTTGATTTTTTGGTTGATTGGATTGTCTTACTAAGAGTTGAATAAATTACTTAATTCGTTGAAAATTAATTTGAAGGAGGTACTTTCTGTAAATAAATGTACAGAATACTGGAGAAATACTTAATAATACGTATGTATTCCAGGGGAGAAATGATCAAGCATAACTGACAACTTTTTAATTGAATATGAAATGCTATTAATGGGAAATCATTTTAAAATCAAATGTCAGAATAAATGATTAATAGCGACAGCAAAAAAGAGAAAGTGTTACGCTTAGTCATTTCTCTACTGTTTTAATGGAGCTAGAGAGATTAATGCAATGTCATTAAGTCATCAGTATCAATGAGCTGCTGCACACGAACTATAGTGATTATTAATTTAGCCTGTAGGTGAATCGTGAGACAATTAAACCCAACATTCTATCAGCAAATACTGCATTTAATGTTTCCAGGTAATAAAAAGATGGAAAACAACAAAAAAAAACACCTAGCGATATTGTTGTGTGGAATTCTCGTTAAATAGTAGAGTGTTGTCGAGAGTCAATAAGGTTTATAGAATTATTTTGATACGTGAAATATTCCATCCATAGAGAGTTTGAAATTTCCTGTACATCTGATTACAATCGGATGCTAATGTAAGTGAAAAATAAACGCTCAAATAGCTGAGATAATTCAGTGCGAGAGATTCTACATGTGCACTGATTTAAAATTATATTATATAGTTACATAAATGTGCAAACAAATCATGAGAATAAAGTGTAATGTTCCAATTGTCTTTCACAATTGCACTTTCTTCACCTGTGTCCAGTCTCAATGAGCAATGACTCAACGATCACATTCAGATCGAGGGGTATCATTGGTTGGTGGACCCAAGCAGCAAGATGAGCCATTTTCCAGGAGTCGCGACAGTCGTGGGCAACATTCTCGAGGATTGTTCGCTTTATCTTTGCCTCGCTATTGTACGCGTCGTAGATCGATTGGACTACTTCCACTGAGGGATTTTTGGAGATTAAATCGGCGCAGTTTTTTATATTTAAAGAAGCTCTACCAGATTCCACAATTTGTTTCGCAACAAAAATTTCCGAACTTTTCCCGATATTTCTCGCAGGAAATGAGAGGACAACCGATTTTTCAATCAATTTTGAGTCTAATCGATTTGAAAAAAATTATTCAGAGGGTTCAATCATTTTTTAATGATGTTCAATGATTTTTTGTTTAATTGTTGAACACTATAAATAATTTTTTAATGGATTAAACTGGTAGGGCTACTTGAAAACCCACGTCGAGAGTGGGAAATATTGTGGACATTGATTTCTTACCGAATCGCTCATTGGGCCAGGTTGTGAATAATTTCTCTGGGTCTCTGTGGAGAGACATTGCGGCACTCACTTGATGCAGAGAAAGTTTTAGATTTGATACTACTTGATCCTATAAATTGTTTTTAATCGGAGAGATTTTGCATTGAATAAATGTTCTTTCATTGAATTGAGGAAAATTCACGGCTTTACATCTCATTAGATAATAAATTATCTCGTTAATGGGGCATTCTAGAAGAAAATGTCATGATATGTTTTTTGTAGGAAATTTAATTGTCTACAAAAATGATATTCTGGCATTTTCTGGTAGAAGACCTCGTTCTCGAGATAAATCTCCGAAGGAGATGGACGGAAAAATTGTACGTTTGCACGGTTACTCTCTGCATTAATCTAGGCTAGTAGTTTCCTTTACCAATTGATCAACATCTTTCTCCAAGGTATCAGATAACTCCTGGAGCCCCTCCGGAAAAGACTCATCGACTTTCATAGCAGTTATAGCCTTCAACACCTCAACCCCATGAATATGAAGATTATTCCACTGTTGAATGCTCGAATGTATTGTTGCCGCCAAGTCCTTGACAATTCTCTTCGTCCCCGTCAGATTTTGATGAGGGGATGCCCTCGGTGAAGCTTCATCAATCATAAAAGCCATCAGTGACCTCTCAATCTCAAATAAAAATATGTCAACGAGCCCTCGTGGATATTCGGTTGACAGATTAACCCAAATAATGACATAAAATATTGTCAGCGTTGAAAATATTCCTTCTACCGTATAATGACAAACGATTTAATGGCAGATTTTGAGGAGTTGTCAATGGGAAAAGAACATTGCCAAAAAGTCTGGAATTTTTTGTCAATACTTGGCAGAATCTGATGACCCGATTCCCACGCGGGCAAAAACTCACTGACAACCGGCGAAAATTGTTCCCTCATTTTTCCAGTTTCCTCAATCGGTGATCACCAATCTCCAGTATTTTATGTCCCGATAATTTGCACAATCGTCCACGTAACGAGTTCGTTATGTTGAAACTCCATAAAATCACAATCATTCGGAGGAATCGTAAACATTAAGGTTTACCTAACCTCAAACGAGGAGGAACGAGTGTCGCCATGCGTTCAAATCGTCCACAATTCACCTGGCCCAATGCGAACTCTCGAAAATCTCTCCCACTTCTCTCCCCCGCCCATTGCAAATTAAAATAAAAACAATAATAATAGTACGCGTAATACCGAGGGTAAAGAGACATTTCCTCAATAGAGAAATTTAATGATTCCACGGGTGTATAATAAATTGGCGATGTAAATTACAGTAATACCGCAACTCATTGTTATTTCCTTTTATTATCGATTATGAAATGCAATAATGCAGAGATTGAGAATAGATATAATTTCGGTAATTGGGATTTCCAATAAATTTTCTTTTACGACGGGAGATAAAAATTGACGAGTGAAATGTTTACGAATTGCGTGAGATATTTCAGAAAATCGATTTACCTCAGTGTGATCTATTGAATTTTTCATAAATGCGGAATTCGAGGGAGTCATTGACGCAATTTACAGCAGTTCTCAAGGATTTTTATTAGCCCATTGAATTGAAATTCAAATTTTTATTGAATTCAAAGTTTTTCCGAATTCTAAGGAAGCGCTCGAATGGAAAATTCTCGGGACACTGACGCCCAGAGAATCATTGTCATAATGAAAAAATAATAAATAACAATAAATGCGCGAGAATTATTTTTTTCCGAACACAAAAATGAATTAATTCATTAATTATTTTGGTTTTTTAAAATTAATTCCTCACTCCAAATGTTTTCTATTAAATTGTCTTCCGGTGACCGGTTTTTAATCGTAACGATTACAGTTTCAAGAAAAATTATAAATGTTTATAAATTCAGTTATTTAATTTTGTGTTAATTCAAAAATATTGATAGGCAAGGATTGAGTTAAAAGCCCAATTTCCGATGTAATTATTCACTCGTGAATTGAAAAATCCCCCCCCTCGACGAGAGGTCAAAAGCCCCTCTCTCGGTTTTATCCCCTCGGGTGCGTGCGAAAAGCGAGCAGAAACGGCAAACGTCGAGGGCACCCGTGCGATGAGGTCTCATTGCTTTTGTTTGGAGAACGGTTTAAACTGAACAAGGTCACGCCAGGTAAAATGGCAGTGTATACTTGACGGTGCCCATGAAGAGCCGAACTCACTTTACCGGTTACCTCCCCCAGGGTTTTTCCACAATTTCCCATTGTTATTTGTGGTTTAAGTGGGCATTTTAGAGTCACTGGAGTGCAGTGATCCTGGATAATAATCAACTGCTGTAGTTACTCAGACAAGTGGAATTGAATTAACAATCGTTAGACAGACGACGCATTAATTCAATAAAAAATCAGTCAATTTAATTTTCTATCACCCCGCGCGCGCCCGCACACGCCGCCCAGTCATCGTCACTCACTCTATCCTCTCGTATTATATTTGTATAAGCAGGTAACGAAGGTGAAGTTCTATGTATCAGTGTGACGTAACAAGTGCGATGATAAACGAGCGTTTAGTTGGCTCTCGTCGCTTATGCCATCAGATAAAAAACGAGGGAAAATAAAAGTAACTTGTACTATCTGGCGCACTCAGTATCAAGCCAACTTCCTGATAATACGTTTTCTGCTTTTCAATTATCGAGCGCTGGAGATTAACGTAAAATCAAGCGCAAATATGAAGATGGAGGTGAGTTGTAATTCGTTATAATTATCGTTTTTGTTTTTTTCGTTTGTCATGGAATTAATTAACGGATATTGGAGAATTGTCGGGGGTAGGAGAGGAAATTAATCGCGGGCTAGTAATGGAGATTGGCAATTCATGAGGCCTGGAAGTGCTATTATAATCAGTCGTGTTTATAAATATTCAGTCGAGTGGTCGCGTGTTTGGCTGGGAAATTGTCCCGGCGTGCGTGAAAAAATTTCGCAGGCAAACCTGGCGATTTGAAAAATTGTGGGCTCAACGGAAGAGATTTTGCAGAAAAAAAACTTTGGGGAATTACAGTTTTTTAGTAATTTTTTTTGTTAAGATATTGTCTAGGAAAATTGCGCATTTTTTTGGTTTCAATTTTACCTCTGTTGCGAGGATTTTAATTCGCAAATTAGCAGCAGGAATTTTATTCGGATTCTCTTGAACTTTCGAATGCTGGAGGGACTCGAACCAGTGCTCCTGAACTCTCGGCCCCCTGACCCGACCTTGATCGCCAATGTCTCGGTATTTATCCTTGTTCGGGGGGTTCACCACCAGGACGACTGGTTCGATGAACTAACTGGGAATGTGACGATGAAAATTGACCAGTCGAACGGCTATTCAAAGTAATTCGTTTTTATTTCCCCCCCCTCATTTTTTTCGCTTTTTTCACTCGGTCTCGGAGCATCACCTCACGAGTTCACAATGCGTGTCGGGAAATTACTGCGAGCTACCAACCGTCGGCTGGCTCGAGACAGGAACTATGTAGAATTGTTTAAAAAAAAAAAACCCCCCGAGAAGAGCGAGGAATAAAACGAGATAAAGATTTTTATTGACTGTCGAGGGTCGACAGGTGTCGAGTCAATTGTTTTCAAAAATCATATAAAAAATGCAAAATTAATTTTGCTTCTTTCCCAGGCTTTTAAAAATCAAAACCTCTCGATAATTAAATATTTAGGGAGAAAAAAATATTGTCGAGACCACTCGAATTTAAATCGAAGAAATGAGAAAATACATTCTCGAAAATGTTAATAATCCGACTAAAAAACCGGTTTTTTATAAAATAATCAAACCCACTGGCAAAAAAATTCAAGATTTCCCTCATCATGATTCTCCACATCATTGCCCGTCCTTTAATCATATCATCGTTTATAATTCCCCCGGCGAGTGAAATTGTGCATAAATAACTGGCAAAATGGAAACCCCTTTTCGTTTTCGATCGGCATCGATTGGTGACTTTCTCCCCAGCAAAAAAAAACACATACACACGCCGATCTGTAGCATCTCTCGCTGCTCCCCCCCCTGTCGCACAAACTGTCATAAGCAGACTGGCCCATTTTTTCTCTCCCGTCTACTCTTCCATTTGGGGCCTTTTTTAAAAAAAAAAAAAACTTTAGAAAGGAAACTGGCAGCACCGGCTTATACAGTTAGTCTCGGTGCGCACTCCAGTCGACTCGGTTCGGCATTCCACGAGGTTCAGTAGCCCAGGCACCACCAAATGGATTATTAGCTCTCCATCCTCTCGTCACTCAATCATCCCATAAAAAATAATGACTTCACCATAGACTAAACTAATGTGTTGAACAGTCGTAACAAATCACTGGTGGCTCGATTAATTCATCAGATAACGAGGAGGAAAATGAGAAGATAATAATAATTGAAGCGTGAAAGACAGAAAAATTGCCTGTTCCCAGGCTGATCATAGGCGGGAGCAGTTGAAACGTGCGACTGACAGGATTCAGCGGGAAATCGAGGAGGTCACCGAGCGAGAGCACGAACTGCGAAACGTCGGCAGTATAAAGACAACATCAGACGAGACAGTAGACTCCAAGGTAAGTACAATAACTGTTACAATTTTTTTCCCTCCCCCCCAGTCCTCAAGACCACAATAAATCCCTCGATTTGACGTTGCACTCCACTCCCAGCGGATGTTTGCCAAATATTGAGAAGTTTCGCTCCATTTTTCACTCATTTTTGCAATAATTTTTCCTCTCTCGCTGGGAGCGAGCGAGAGTCGAGACAATTTCGTAAGACAATTTGATTATTTTTTTCCACGATACGCGAAATTAAAAGACGTCAATCATTTTTTTATCACGTCTCAATGTCTTCATACAGATTTCACGTGCAATTGTCGGATATTTTACTTTGTTCTTACGTGGTTCATTAATTTTTGCAATCATTTTTCATTCTCACTGGGAGTTTAAGTGGATTTCGTATGAAATACTGGCCCCAATTTGGTAATAACGCCTGTAGTGGGAACTGAATTGAGGGAATTGTGGCTGGAGAACTGGTGGGCAATTGTCTCGGCTCGGAGAGCTATTGACACTTCACACCTGAGCGGAGTCTTCCGAGCAAATACTAGTGAATTGAATTGAGTGATGGAAGAGTTAATAAGCCGAGTGGATTTGGTTGGCTAGAGTTCAGTGAATTCTGATTGAGGGATTTCGATTTTTCTCAATTTTTGCCACTTATCGTCTCTAACATTTCCACTTCAATTTTGGTAAGTCACTTTTGCCTGAAATTATCGTCGTCAGATGTAATTGTTGAGAATTAAACAAATTAGATGAGTAGATAAGTTGAGAATCCTGGGTAGCCACTAGCCACTAGTAGATTATATAATTTTATTTCCGACGTGGGAATTTCTCGGTTTTTCGAGAATTTCTGGCGGTGATGCTGGCCGTCATGGGTGGATGACTAAGATCTCGATGCAATCACTGGCTAGAGTACGTAATAATACAGCAGGGCACTAGCTGAGCTGTTTACAGACGCGCTCTCCTCATGAAAAATTCTTCCCACGTACTTCCATGTACGCATTGTATCGTTGTCACGTACGAAAATGCTTTCGTTTGAAGGCGAAAAAAAATGCCTCGGGTCTTCGCTCTGCGACCTTCGAGTAGCCTCGGAATTTCGGAGGATTATAATCGAGACTGAATGAACAACGAACATCCATATCCAATATTAAACAATTCAATGATTTCGCGAACTGACAATGAAAAATATTCAATGAGTTCTGAGGAATACCCTCGAATCCAACACTTGGGGGGGCTTTCGTTTTACTTCAGAAATTATTCTAGAATCGTGGAGTGACTTCGTTATTCATCTGAACCGTTAGAAAATACTCGGAAGAACTCAGAGAGAAAATTGGAAAATTCCGATTCGAGAGAGATTCATAAAAAGATTACGATTTTTTTTATTTCCTCGCAGTCGTCAGAAACCGTACCTGGCGTTCAGAGAATCATTGAATCTACCAGTCGCTGGGTAAAACCCGATAACTCCACTCGGAAATTAATTGCTTAATTACAGAATTTAATGGACAATCGTGAGTGACTTAATTTGAAGTAATTTCCGAAGCCTAGTAATGAGTTTTTTCATTAGAAGTCCTCAAACCTGAAGTCGATAGAAAAATCTTCTAGGTCTCGTTGAGCCCCTCGAAAATTTCCCAATCTCCTCCAAATTATGACGACTCCAGAAAAAAAAAACAAGATAATAATCTCAGTGAAGACTCATTCCATTTTCCCACTTCATTACTGAATTTCGTAATGGGATGATGACTGCCAGGTAATCAACAACATCCGACAAACTTTTGGGTGAAAGTAATTATTGATTTTCTCCAGGTCCGTCGGATGCCCCAGGCCCTCATATCGGGAAAGTTGAAGAGGACAACGTCAACACCTCAGATACTGGAGCCATCTCCACTCACTCCCCACGCCCCAAATCTCTCCCCAAAGATGACGAACGGCGTTATATCAACGAGAACAACAGCTCAACCGCTGCGTTTCGCTACCGTACCGAGTCAGAAGGGCCTAATGCACCGATTTTTAGCTACTCGTGGCAAAATATACAAACCTAATGGAGTTAATGGGGATTATCCGACGCCCCCGTCGACGCCCACAATAGTTTTGAATCCCCTGAGCATTAAAGCACTCGGCAGAAGTCTCAGTAGCAGTAATAACGGATTTGATGACAGTGAGAAGGATGACGAGCCCAAGAAGCCACCTACGAGAAAGGGATATGTACCGGTGGAGCAGAAAATTCAGAAGGAGCTCAACGAGATGAAAGAGCGAGAGAATGAGTTGAGGTGATAAAATTAAGAATTTTTTAAAAAATAAGACCTAATTTCGCAGCAGTTGAAATTGATTAATTATTTAAATAATGAAATAATTGTACCGAACATTTGGAAATTAATCATTTTTTCCTGCCACTGATTAATCCACTAAAATTAATTCAATTCAATTGAATGAAAGAGATTGTTTTTTAGAAGAATAAATAAATTCATATGTTGAAGATTAATGAGGTCACAAATGCTGGCGAAATCACAACCAAATTTACTCGACATTGGGAATGACAATGACTCTGACATTTACGATGGCTCGAGTCTTCTGAGAAGTGGCACCTCATCGAATACATTGACTGACGACGAGTCCGAGAAGGAGTACAAAGGCAAACACAAGGTGATTTCATCATCTCCACCCCCCCAAAAAAAATACTTTATACCGATAAAACAATTCACAATGACTAATTGATAATTTCCAGCCGAATCCCAGACGTCGAAGTACGTTAATAGCCCAATGGGAGAACATCATCGCAGCCAAGCGCGAGACAACCGATAATGGACAGGAAATTGATAATAATTTTTAATTAATTGGTTATTTAAACTCGATGGTGCTACAGGATGGCAGTCTTTTGAGAATAATTTACAGTATTACATTGGTAGCCGAGTCATCGCGTCGCGTGCAAAATTTCTATTTTTCGTTGTTAATGAGGAGGGAGATTAATTTAAGTTCAACTCCAGCCAATTAAAAATAACAACTGTACTTATTAGGATTACGTTGAGGGGCGGGTGGGGAAGGATTTCTGATTTTTCTGGGACTATTAATGATTTGAGGAGAAATTTTGTGGATTTATTAAAGAGGAAGATAATTATTTTGTTGGCAAGAATATTGGGTGTGTGTATTTTTCCTCACTTCTCCTTTACGTGTTTTGATTTTTGTCAGTGGTAGGATTGCCATCTGGCAATCGACCAATGGGTCCAGATAATCAAAACTCAAGTGCAATTTTTATTGTAAACCTGTGAGATACTGAGGATACTATTCAATTAATCATATTACCAGTCATATCTACTAGAGACTAATTATTATAAATAATAGATCAAAATATTGAAAGATCTATAAGACAATTTGATGAGCAAATTGAAATTCTAAAGAAAGAACAAGAGACATTTGACTTTTTCAATTAAAAAAGCCACAGAATAAATCTTATTTTCTAGGGAATGATCTACGGTTATCTGTTGATTTTTAACAATGATAGATCAATTAAAGAACTTCTGATGTTCAAGTCACGGGTGAAGGTTTCCCAGAGAATTCCACGTTATAAACTATTATTTATAACTCCCAAGTCTTGTAAATTAATTTATCTATTTAATGAATACTAGGTGACCTAGTTAAGACTTTTTGTTCATAATAAAAATCTGTAAAAAAATTACGCTCAGCTCCAGAGCTCATGGATTTTTTTATTAAGTAAAGACGGAGAATGAGATTGCATCAGGAAAAAAATTCTGATAAAATCTCAATTTGCGCACGAGTCAGAAAAAAAATTCCGGTTATCACTAGAGTACCCAGGCATTTTTTATTATCGACCGAGGGAAATCGTAAGTAGATAGACACCGTCAGGTATCAGACATGCGTTGACTTAAAAAATATCGCTCGCTGATCTATCGCCGCGCTAAAACTCGTTTTATCCCCTAAAAATCCCCGCGCAATTTCCAATATTCCCAAAAAATCCACAAAGATCTCCCCTCACCCGATGAATTCCACAAAAATAAATAAAAAATCGACGAAAAAAGCGGGTGACCAAGCAGATTACCCCAACAGCTTAAGTGAATCACCCATCGAGTCAGATCGATCGGAATCTTCCTAAAGAATTTATAATCAGCCAGATAATCCGATCATCAACAGATAGCGCGAGTTTATTCACATGTCCTGGTGCTGTCCACTGAACACTTCTCGATAACGAGCCGTCCCCCACGATAAGCCGAAAGTCCCCACTAAATTCTCCACTTCTCACTCTCATAATTTTTCGTAACTATCTAATGAGCCCACTTACTCTCGTTCTACTTAAACCCACCGCAAAAAATCTAGAAATAAAATTCTAGTGTTACCACTGGAGTCTTAGAATGTCTGATTATCGACAGACGGGAATCGTAAGTAGATAGTGGCCGCCAGGAGTCAGACATGCGTGGAGAAACCGCGTGTGTTTAATTACCAACATTACGCTTGCGCTGAAGAGTTAAAAAATAGCCCTTGCTGTTATTTCGAGGCGATAAAAATCCCTCTCCCACCTAATGATCCCGAACATGATCCCCAGTGCCTTCAAAAAATCCCCAAAGATCTCCCGTCCGCCCCCAATGGCCAAAAATTACCGAAAAAAAAAATGTTCACTCCCCAAAATATTATCCTCATCATCAGATGAAAGTGGATTTTTCAAACTGGCAATTCCCCGAGTTATCAATAGATCCCAAAGCAGATTATCCACCAGCTTAAATGAATCACCGATCGATTCTCCTCGATCGAAATCTTCCTCGAGATACCGTAATCCCCGCACCAACGGCAACCGCGAATTTATTTAAATGCCACCGGGGGGGTTGTCCAATGGCCGAGCGTCGACACCGAGCAGTCGCACATGACAAAACCAATCCCCCTCGTTATACCCAACATCCAGAGGGGAGGGTGTGCGCGCATTCTGAACGGGCAGATCGATGCTGGAAATAGCTCAGGCCCCCCCGAGTACGAGGTGAGTCGCCTTCGCCAAGTGCCAGAGCCTCCTCGGCTCTCTTCGTTCGGTGGAAATACAAAAGCCAAAAAACAAGGTCCGCTATATTTTATAAAAAAAAAAAGATATCCAAAAAAAAATCACTATCAATCCTTCCACGGAATTAATCTCAATAAAATCTAAATAAGTGATAATCATTAAATACCCACTCACAATTGTGCAATTCGCGCAACAAAACGTGCGCCAACCCGCCCCGAGCTCAGCATTATTTTCCCGTTATCATTTCCCTATCGCGTAACATTAACGTTGAAATAATATCATTGGACAATTCATCCTCCTCTCATGGTGCTAGTGAAGGGATGATGAAGCTAAGAAAATGTGCAACGTACAAATGGGGCTCATGAGGCTTGATTCGTAAGTACATTAACACCCACTGGGTCTTTCCAGAGGAGAATCAGGGGGAGAACTTTTGCCTGAGGGTAGATTGCCCACCCACCCTCAGTCACCACCACCACCCCTCTCTCTCTCTCACCCCCTAGTTGCATCAGTCAAATGTCATCGGAAGGGTCGATTATTATTTTTCATTGAACCCGTCACACCGCAAGCGTTAAATTTTCTAGTCTAGTTAGTTCGCGTCGGGTGTAAAGAATGAACTGTGGCCTTGACTGTGAAGACTGCGGATTTCTGCATACGCGGGACAATTGCCAAGTTCGTAGGGGAATAATTGAATAAAAAAATGTAGCAATCCACTGGACGATGGAATCGAGGATCTACCTGAGATACGGGGGAATGATTTTTTGTCCGTATGGGACTCGTAAAAAATTCAGAAGCCGGTTCTTGTCTCCCTCTAGATATCCCTCCCCGGCCCACCCACCACGTCTTTCCTCCCCATTTCCTACTCTCGACATTTTCCCTTTGGCACCGCCGGCGGTTCGACTCTCAAGTAAAATCGATAATCTCGAAACAGCATGATTGACGATTCACGGAATGACGAAGTGGGTCAAATTCGTTTGCCATAATCGCACAAAGGACATTCACCTGTCCCGCTGTTATTTTGTAGCTAATCATGGGGTGGAATTAATTTTTTTCCACCCCCCCTTTGCCACTTGATTTATCGCATTGGACAGAATAGATGAGCTAGACAACTTTGCAAACTGTTGATTGCAATCAAGCTCGCAGACCATTGGGGAACAATCAAAGATATTATAAATTTTCTGTCTTACTCACTCGTGCTGCTTCCACTTCAGTAGTTGCGGTATCGATCACAATGTCCAACTAGTCTGGCCGGGTTCTCACTTTTGGGATAAGCTTGTCACACACTTGTCACTGATCCTGCAGTATTAGTTGAGTGCACAGATGACTCTGCAAAAATTAATTTCAATTTGTATTAGTATAATGGGAGAGTGAGTAAATGGAGAAAATTGGGGGGGGGAGGTGAGAGTTTGAGTGTGATTAATTTGGGCGACAGTACTCGAGAGATAAATGGAATTTCATAGACGGCTGATCAATAATTTCTTGAGCAGTTGCCTTGAATTCGAGGAATTAAAAAAATGAGATAACTTGAATTGTCAGTTGTACGTAAATTTTTAGGTCATAATTTCGATTAACCAATTAATTTTTCATGCTAAAAAAATTATTAACAATTCACTTAAACTGTCAATTGAAAATTGTAGGCAAATATTTTGCCTCGGCAATAAACGCCAAGATCTGTATCACAAAATTCCATTCAAAGGATTCTCCCAGCCCTCAAGAGTATTATTCCACAGTAGGATTATATTGTTTCGAATCCTTGATTTAAACCAGTATTTATAGAGCCTGTGCATTGCTTGTGCTCCAGCTATTGATTGATGCCACCCGCACGCGTTCCATTAAAAATATAATTCACGAGAAAATTTCCACATTAGAACAGAATAATTGCCACCCGTTTACCCTGAACATTTTAATTTAAATTCACCCAGCTTACGTGACGTTGACGACGAATGCGGGCATTATTTGTACATCCTCTCACCTAGATCAGACCACCAATGAAGAATCTCGAGGACTAATGAGCCCTTTTAATTACAGAGGCCCTTCCCCCACTGCGTTAGGTCTTAGAGGATGCACAAGCTAGCCAAGGGTCTCAAGAAGAAGAAAAAGTCGAAGAAGGGAAAGAAGGGAGCTGAGGAGGACGAGTTCGATCCCGAGGAGCTTGAGCGTTACAGACGCGAACGGGCAGAGGCCCTCGAAAAAGCAGCACAAGAGTCGACTGGTGAACAAGGAGCTGCAGCTGGCTCTGACGAGTGGAAAAAATTCCAGGCACTGACAGCTGGTGTCGACGATATTTTAAAGAAGACCCAAGGCGACCTAGACCGAATAAAATCAACCTCATTTTTCCAGCGGGTAGCCCCCGTTGTTGAGGAGAAAAAGCCTGAGGAGGATCCCGAAGTCAAGAAGAACCGCGAAAGACGATATCTTGGTTTCGATAAGGACGGAAATCCCATTGAACAGGACGAGGTTGACGAGGGAAAAAAGAAGAAAGAGTTAACTGTTTCAGAAGAGGGCTTCGTTGAAGTACCTGAGGACGAAGATGAGCAGGATGACTCCGAGGAGGAAGACATCTTCGACACTACGTACGTGGACGTCCTCCAGAATATCGACGTTCAACTAGCTTACATCCCCGAATCTCCAACTGAGGAAGAAGCCGGTGACGATCCATTCGACACCACCAACGCTGATAAAGTCCTTAAGACCGTTGATAAACGTGGCAAGAAGGTTGTCAGTCTTGGAAACGCAGTCGAAGTTCTCTCGGGACGTGTTGATCACGTGAGTACGTGTAAGATATCAAGACCTAGGCGAATCAAAGCGCAGGATCTTCTGTTGGGAGATGAAGATGACTTCGATGCTCTCGATGTAACACCGGAGCCAGTTGAGGTTGAGAAGTCACTGCTTGACGATGACACTGATCTTCCTGATGTACCCATTGATTTGACTAATCTACCACCTGTTACTAATCTACCACGTCCCACGCCAGAGGTGAATGCCGAAGTTGAAAAGCTCACCGAGACTCCTCTAGACATCTCAGAGTTCGAGGTGTTGAAAGAGAAGACAATTCTCGAAGAGATCCCAGATTTGGAGGACGACTTTGATCTCAATGGACCAGGCGACGAGCCCGTGCAACTAGAAGAGGCAGATGATCCATTTGCTGAGAAGGAACCTGACCACATTGTACCTGAGACTGAAATAATCGAAGTAAGCTTCGAAGCCGCGACATTCGTTGACGAGGTCGATCCATTTGACACAGGTTTCGCTGAGAACTTAATACCCGGTAAAGCGGAGTTGAAGTTCATTGAAAAAGAACTTGAGGAATTGCCAGAGAGCGAGGTGTCTATTTCATTGACTGATCCTGCTGGCCTTCGAAGGGATTACGAGACTGGTCTTCTAGCGAGCCAATACAACAGTACTTCATTCGCTGCGAAGAAGGATCTTCTAGGCGGGTCGACAACTGATCTTAGTCAACTTGTGGATCAGCCCATAGCACCAGTTGAGGATATCACATATACAGATCCATTTGATACGTCTGCTATTCAAGAACTTCCACCGGGACAGGCTGAGCTCAAGTTTCTGGAAAAGGAGCTCCTTGGTGATACCAGTCAGCCAGTTAACACTCTAGACGACGACGACTTTGACCCGCGAGAAGGAGAGACACCAGCGCCAGTAGTAGCTCAAGCAGAATCCACAAAATTCCAGGTTCTATTCGAGGCGGAGGAGGAAGACACAGCTGTCCCCCCTCTGAGCAGAAAGCCGTCTCGCCCCGAGGCTCTGGGTATCGCGCCCAAAACTGTTGCATTTGAACTACCAACACCCTCTCAACGTCCAGATTTATTAATAACCGGAGACGAGGAGAAATCAATAGCGTCAAAGCCATTAACACCGTACTACTCTCAAAAGTCTCTAGAAGACGCACTTCCTGAGGACGAAGACTCGGAAGAGGCGAATGTTGATCCCTTTGACACGAGTTTTGTATCAAAAGTTGCTCCCGGCAAGACAGAGCTGAAACTCATCGAATCAGAACTTCTGAAGGAGGAGTCAAAGTTGACTCACAGTATCAGTGATCACGACTTTAATCCGAGACCTGAACCGCAAGTAGGAAGACGTCAGAGTGACTTTGGGCCGACGTCACTGCGTCCTAAAAATCTGAAACTAGCTGAAAGTGATCTTCCACTCATTGAGGACAGTGAGGATCCTAAAAACGCGTTTGAGGTAAACGAGGCGGTTCACAGGCGAAAGAAATTCGAGTCGAAACGACAAGAGAGTCTTTTGGATGCCGAAGTAGCGGTCGATGCTAAACCTCTCACCCCGAGGATAGAATCCAAAGTCATCGAGGAGGAGGAAGAGATCTCGTACGTTGATCCCTTCGATACCTCGATAGCCAGTAATATTTTGCCTGGCAAAGCCGAGCTGAAGCTCCTCGAAAGTGAACTGAGCCAGGTGTCAGCCCAACCAATCCCCGTGAGGATCAATAAGATTGACCTTAACAAAGTATCAGCCCCACCGGCACCAATTCTAGACGACGAGGACGACTTCGATCCACGAGCTGGTGAAGTGAAAGAGGCGCCAGATTTTCTGTGCGTCGAGGATCAAAGCTCGGGAGATAAAGTTCTCACTCCACTTCAGAATTCTGGATTCGAAGAGGATATAGACCCCTTCGACACGAGTTTTGCGACAATCGGACCGGGTAAAACTGAACTGAAACTCCTAGAGTCCGAGTTGATGGAGAAATAACGTCCATAAGCTCTCCAATTAACTATTCAAAAGGCTTTTTACAAATATCCAACATGGATTCTAAAGGAGGTAATCCATTTTTGATGGACGATTACCCAACGGAGCAGGCTTCCCAGCAGTCAAATCCATTTCTTCAAGATTTTGCCGAACCAGCGCCATCGGCCGGAGAAAATCCATTCTTAAATTTCACAGCTGAACCGGCTTATCAACCACCTGCAGAGTCCACAAATCCTTTCGCATTTTTCGAGCCGACTCAAGATGCTCAACCACAGTACATTCAGCCCACGTCGGAGCCGGAGACATTTGCGCCTCAGCAGACGGATTTATTCGGTGTTGAGGAGAAGCCAACGAATCTTTTCGGCGTCGAAGAACCGGAAGTCTTCCCAGCGGAGCCAGTGGTCTTCAGCCCACCCCGAGAGCCCGTGGCCTTCAGTCCTCCACAGGAGAAAACTTCGCCACCGAAACCTGGTCCTGCAAGACCTCCTCCGCCTCCTAGACCCGTACCACCCCCAACACCGCCCAGGAACACGAAAGACTTGATCCTATCTGTAACTGGGGCCATGGACGCAACATCAGACCATTTGCTAGATCGATTACAATTCACACGGACGCCCAGTCCAACTCTGATGCATTCACCGTCACCAACGCCCGAGCACAGCGTCGCAGACCTCCTAGACGTTGATTGCAATATACCAGATCTACCAGCAGACACCACTCACCCAGAGTCATCACAAACGCAGAACATCCTGGACTTGTTTGATGCACCTCAACCTGCTGAGACAGCAGCTTCAATATTCTCTGCACCTGTCACGAGTATGGACACAGTGACTCAGTCTGTATCGAGTACAGACACGATATTCTCGACGAGTGTCACGGATACCTTCAATCAAGGTCAAGAAAATCCATTTGACATCGTAGAGCCAGTAGCTGAGGCTGTAATACCGGAGGAGGTGTTGGTCACAGAAGGAAAGAGGCCTTCGATAGACATCACGGTGCCAACGACAACATCAGGCTTCAATTTCGTAAATGAAGTATCTGAAATAACTCCTGAAGTTGTTCCAGCTGCAGTCGAATCAAACTTCTTCACTGAAGAAACGCCAACAGCAGTATCGTCATCGCCGTTCTCAAGCACACCAGCTGGAATATTCGGAGGGGAGCCTCTCTTTACAACAGCCAACATCACTGACAGCGCACCGGCACCAGTCGTTGATCCCCAGACCAATGTCTTTGCATCTGACTACATTGGGGACTATTCAAAACCCAGCAACGATGTGGGAGAATTAGTTTCCACAAGCCCAATACCAGCTTCGGAATTCCCGAGCTACCCAGTGGAGGAGGCAATTTTACTCGACAATTTTACAGCTACAACTAGAGCAATTGAGAGCACGGGTGATGCCTTTGATGCCTTCGCCAGCAAGTTCGATAAAGCAGCTGAACCTGAGGCAACGAGTGGCGATCCGTTCTTCGATGCGTTTGAAGGAACTGGAGGACAGACAGCTATGGACACCTCTAGCGATGGTAAGTCTCCACATTTAATTGTTCTTGCAAAAATGTTACTGACATCCGATTTCTTTTCAGTTTGGGGAGATTCGTCAGCAGCCGGATCAGAAAACGCGGTAACAGGCTTCGGCGAGTCTGACGGCTTCGATTCCTTCCTGAGTATGACAGCTCCTCCTCAAGAGCCAAAACCAATCAAAAGAACAGACTCCGGCGACTCTGATGAAGCTCCCGACTTCAGTGTTTTCATAAAACCAAAAGAAGGGAGTGACGTAGGCGTAAGTCACGAAGGTGGTCCAGTCCCCGTGCTGGCACCACCGCCGAAGAGTCCCATAAACTCCGCCTACAACGACTCATCCCCCAGATTCAATCCCTTCGACAAATCTGGTTTCGCGCAGGAAGCTGTTATTCCAACGGAAATACCACAGCCAGCGGAAATGACACGAACAGACTCTCAGGAAACCCCACCAACGCCCCTCTTCGATGAGGACGTTAGTCAACCTCTCGAGGACTTTCCAAGGGTGACCTACACCGGCGATGGCTGGGAGTTCCATCTTAGACAGCCCAACAAGAAGAAGATCACGGGACAGAGATTTTGGAAAAAAGTATTTGTTCGTCTGGTTTACCAGGGCGACAGTCCTACCCTTCAGCTCTTCAATAACAAGGACGACAAAGACCCATTCACAGAACTACCTTTATTGACTTGCTATTCAGTATCGGAAATAGCTGCTCAGCAGTTCGATCAATACGGCAAGATATTCACTGTTAAGTTGCAGTACATTTTCTATAAGGAGCGTCCTGGTGTACGACCTGGACAAGTGACAAAGGCAGAGAGACTGACAAATAAACTCAGTCAATTTGCTGCTTATGCTATTCAGGGTGATTACCAAGGTGTAAAGGAGTTTGGCAGTGATTTGAAAAAATTGGGGCTTCCGGTTGAACATGCACCGCAGATAAGCCAATTGTTTAAACTTGGCTCACAAAATTATGAGGATATGAAGACATTTTCAAGTGCCATTGAGGAGGCACTCTTCAGGCTAGCTGCACACAGAGATCGAGCACTTACTTATAAGATGGAGGAAGTCCAGATCAATGTTGTTGATGAAGTTTATGTGGAGCAAAATGCCGAGGGTCATGTGGACAAGCAGATTGCTAGGGTTCGCTTGTTCTTCTTAGGATTTTTAACAGGTTCGTTGTTTTTTCGATAATCACCACTAACTGTTCATTAATTTAACAATATTTTGACTCACCCAGGCATGCCCGATGTTGAGCTCGGTATAAACGACATGTGGCGACAGGGAAAAGAAGTAGTTGGCAGGCACGACATCATTCCCGTTGTCACTGAAGAGTGGATTCGTCTCGAAAACATTGAGTTTCATTCCTGTGTACAGCAGGACGAGTACGAGAAATCTAGAATCATAAAGTGAGTATTGTTAAATTAACTAATATTGATGACTAACTTTTGGTGATTCTTTTTGCTCGAACAATTGCCACTGTTTTATTAAAACTACTAACTGAGATCTGACAATTTATGCTTCTGTTCTTTCTAACAATCTGCACTAAGGTTCAAGCCGCCTGATGCATGTTACATTGAGTTAATGAGATTCCGAGTGAGACCACCGAAAAATCGGGAACTCCCGTTGCAATTGAAGGCTGTCATGTGTGTCACTGGTAACAAGGTATCTTTGTCATTCTTATAACGAAGCTAATAAAGAAAGATTTCTGTACAACAGTAGCTACTAGAATTTTCTATAGAATTTCTTCTAGAATTCTCTACAGAATCTTCTATGGAATCTGCTAAAGGTTTAAATATTTCCGTCCATATTTGAGCCTCTCGTATGAATGTCAGCCCTCGAATGAATTTTTCAGGTGGAGCTCAGAGCTGACATTTTGGTACCCGGTTTTGCCTCACGAAAACTGGGCCAAATACCCTGCGAAGACGTGATGGTTCGCTTTCCAATTCCCGAATGTTGGATTTACTTATTCAGGGTAGAAAAACACTTCCGCTACGGTTCCGTTAAATCCGCCCACAGGAGAACCGGAAAGATCAAGGGAATCGAGAGGTTTCTGGGTGCTGTGGACACTATGGAGCCCCAACTGATGGAGGTAACGTCGGGCCAAGCGAAATATGAGCATCAACATCGCGCTATTGTCTGGCGAATGCCCAGACTGCCCAAGGAGGGACAGGGTGCTTACACGACACATCAACTTGTCTGTCGTATGGCCTTAACTTCTTACGATCAGATACCAGACAATTTGGCTGAGTATTGTTACGTGGAATTCACAATGCCCGCCACTCAGGTATCCCACACGACTGCACGCAGTGTCAGTCTTCAGAACAGTGACTCTGACAATCCACCGGAAAAATACGTGAGAAATTTATCGCGCCATGAGTACAGGTGAATTTCCCTTTCGACTGATAGTTCAGATAAATTTTTAACAAATTTTGTTACTAAAAAAAAATAATTTCTCCGCAAAACTAATTCAATTGAAGCTCTTCTCCACTCTCTACCATTTAAAACACCAATTCACACTTGGGACAATTAATCAATTCAATTAATTTTAATGAACAGAGTTGGTATCGAGCACACTCAGGGTGAGGGTCCAGGTGCCTACATATCCGCAACGAAGAAAATTCCAGAAGCAACACCAGAGGTGCACGAGGAAACCCATGAGCCTCCACCCCCAGCGGAATCGGACTCGGACTCCTCAGAGTAGATTTGCAAATAAGTAGAATCAACAGCAGATATTACCAGATAATCAATTAAAATTAAAACTGATATACCAAATAAACTGTGCTTAAGATTTTTCAAGCTGAAGGAAATGGCAATGGTTTCACAATGGAATTACAATTGTAACGAACTGGAATCGTAAAATAATATATCTGATAAAGATTGCATAGTTTTGTGAGTAGATGAGGGAGACGCTTGTCGGGACGCAATTGAGGAGGATTAATTGTTAACGAAGGACAATACACAGCTTTTTATTTAGTTTTGCTCCGGGATAAAGAATACTCTGAATTAATGGGCTCAGCCGAGAGAAGGATTTTTATGGATTAAACCCGATGCTATTTATTGATTAGCTATGTACATGGGCTTGATTAAACTCAGCTTGTTAAAGGAACCCCACACTAAGAGAAAGATATTTTTTCTCAAACAGGTCTTGTTCGAATAAAATAAATCACCCGAATAAAATCGTAAGCGACTTTTAATCTAGAGCTGATGATGGAATTTTCTTTGCCAAAAATTCAGTCAGTAGTTCCAAAGAAAAATTTAATCTTCCGTATTAACAATAACTGACATTTCTATCACTACTTCTTCATCAATCGATATCCCCAAATGTATTATTCCCCCCATAAATATTGAGTGTTTACAAACAAGACTTGTTGGAGAACTAGTTAGTTTCTCTCTCACTGTTTACTACTGGGAAATGTTTATTTACTTTTGAGGTAGAATTGCTAAGGTAAAACTCATGCATATCCATATTGTTTGGGCCCTGCAGATGATCTATCGCAATGTTATCTAGTCATTTTAGGTGACAGATTATATATTGTTGCATTATATACGTCGTAGTTTAATTAAAAATATAGAAAAATATAAAGATTGATTTAAGGACAATTATGGACGAGTGTTGGTGAAAAAAAAACAAACGAGTCATTAAAATTATCTACATTTAATTAATCTGTAATAAATGAGTGCGCAATTCTAGATGTGTAAGTTTCATTTTGATATTTTGATTTTAATTTGACAAGAAATTGTCACGTTCTGAGATTCTGAAGAGAACCCCAGCTAAGACCAAAGATGTGAATTAGTAAAATCTGCATTTTAATGAATGCAAATTTTGAATAATTAACTTTACGATTAACTGATTAAGCATGAGTCGCGCATTGCGTCCATTTATCTGTTAAATAAAATATACGCTCGCGTCTCAAAAAGTATTAGAGTAATCTCAAACAATATAAAATGTAAAACATCGTTTTTAACGAACAAAATATTTATTAAGTTTCAGTTATCGATTAATTCTTTTTTTTTCATCGTTTTGGAGTCCTGAAAATGGTCTTGAGAGTGCACTACTCTAGTCATTAGCTCATAAGGAAGATATATTAATTAATTGGTATTGAAGTAGACGTAAGATTATTTTCAATGCGGAACAAACTGACGAATTGATGCATTTTATTTTACTTTAACCATTCGATTAACTTCTCAAACATTCCAACTAGTCAAGAATTAAAAGAATTATAATGATTCATGTAAAAGTGTCAGCTGTTGACTCTACGAATTGATAATATATTTATCAGAAGTAATGAATTTTCATTTGAATTTATCAATTATTAATGAAAACAAAAGTTTTTCGAAACTTGTTGCCAATTGGTGACGTTTCCAGCTCGTGATCTCAATATGTAATCGCACGTGAGAAAATGAACGGCGTTGTATAGTTAAGCTAAATGAAATACTCAAACTATAATGCATGTATAGACTTAGGGGGCATGTAAAATGATAAAGCCAATACGAAAGGCGGAGAAATTATTTCCAGAGGCAATTCGATCGGGCAATTTATTTCTAGCCCCAAATTAACCGAGTCAATTTGCCAAAAAAAAAAAAAGTGACGTGTTCGTTGAATGTCTTCTCACTTTATTTTAATTCCAATGTGCAACATTGGATATCAGGTGTACTACATTCGGACTGTTTCAATTTTCCGAGACGAATTTGCAAAAAATTAAACAAACAAACATGAGAATTTGATTATTAAAATTAGTGTAAAGAGTGGAGTGGGGAAAAATATTGTTGTTAATTATAATCCACCTTGTACATCGATATCATGGAATAACACACTCCAGACAATTTATTTTCATTGAGCTTGGGGGGGGGGGAAAAAGTAAGTGAACACATGATAAAAGACCTCATAGAAATACCAATTAAGAAAATAAGGTAATGAAAAACAGACGAGTGATGAAATCGCTGTTGAAACCAATGGTGGAGAGTACGAAAAAGCGTTACCAAGTCGCATAGCTTTTCCTTGAATATATGTTACCAAATTAAATGAAAAATACCCATGCCCTCACGAATGAACAAATTTTACAGAGAAACCGAGGGTATTGGACGAAAATTCTGTTAATTTTGTCTCTACATTTCCAACAGTTACCGCCCACCAATTAATTTGTCCTCTAAAAATAGTATATTGCCGGATGGGCGTTATGGGGTTTTTTGCTCGCGTGGCGCTTGGCAAACCGAGCCGAAGGCGAGGTGGCCAACCACGCGAGCAAAAAAAACCCCATAAGGTACCGTCCGGCATAATATTTTGCCGTAGTGATTTTAGAGTTTTCGAGTTTGGGAAGCTTGTAATACCAATTCCCGGGCGAGAAAGGTCTAGAAGCAGTACGGCAAATGTTATTATTGAACTCCTCTCGTCGAATTTTCCTGAAGAATTTTGTAATTTTATTGTCTGTTATATTCTGCAAAAAATACGTCACAGAATTTAATTTTTCTTATTGATAAATGTCCTGCAGAAGTTCCTCATCAAGAATTTGCCAATTTTTTTCGATTAAAAAATTAATTTAACATTAAATATTTTTTGTAGACCATCTTCCACTGACCATTTCTATCGCTGTAAAAATTGTCACCGAATCCACCGTAAAATTCATAGAAACTACAGTAGAAGTTTAATAAAATTCTCTAACAAACAAACTACCCTAGGTTTCTCTGTGATAATTGACTCGTACGTCCTACCAAATGACAACCCAACTCCCATTGTAAATGACGAAAACTGCGTTGTCATTGTTATAGAAGTAGACAAATTGTTCAATGAAAGTCATATTTATGTTCCCAATTACCAATCAAACTCCAACCACGAATGACGATTACGTTTAGAATGAAAACAGAGTAAAAAAATAAAATTAAACAAAAAATCAATGAAATACCGTAGTATGTACATGATTATGTATATCAACTATACATACTCTAAATTGTGAGAACGGGAGTACACGCCTCATGTATGATACCTATTTGTCCTTAATCTGTACTGGGCAAATGAAAAGAGAACGAAGTAGTAGAGTGAGAGTGCAAGAGCGACAGAACGATTGTAACCTATTATTTTAATTTAAAAATGATGAAAAACGGAACATATATATGTATCTATGAATAACATGAGAATTGTTTAAGCAATTAAATTGATCGTGCTTCCTTTCGACCCCTCCAGTTACCCCAAAATGATTGTCATTATTTTTTTGTCAAGAAATTGATATAGACAATAGCAATGAGAGCTCATCAATCACCTCACGATCCCTTAAATCACGACTTCCAAAAGTTCCCTGACCTTTGCGAATGAAGGATTCGCTCGTCTAAGAAAGTCTTGACCGCCTTGATAAATTTTTTAAAAAATTGCCAAAAATCCTGAGATCCTTCGGCTGCGAAGGTCCCCAGGGCGGAAGTATTTCGCACGGTCTATCTACTCCCCCGGACCCTGTCCCCCGGTCCCGGTCGATAAAGAGACACGATAGTTCAGCAACGAGCGCTGGCGTTGCTTGCCACCACCACTTGTCCTACACCTCCACCGCGTCCCGTAGCCGTCAGCCAGCTCAGCTGTTTCTGTTTACTAAACAAAGGAGACCAGTTCATCGGTGAACGGCGGGCGGAAAGCTTCGCCCGCTCACTTTTACGGCCTCTCTGGCCCCCTTCCCCATTACCTATTTCTTTAATTTATCCATTTCTCCATTATTTTGCGCTGAGCAAAGATTCACTTATTCCCATTTGTTGGTACGTGAATAATCGGTGGAGTACGTGCAGTGGAGCCAAGTGGAGTTGTCAAGAGAAGGCAGTGAGAAGACAATCGAGAAAATTGAGAAACAGTGAGTAAAGCTAGATATAGGCCGAGGACATCCAGACAATGTCCAACCCTTTGGACCTTAGCGTCTGGTCCCTGACCCCATTCCCTCCGTTTTTTTATCGAGCTGACGACGAAACTAGGAGTGACGGACATAAAAAAGATAGAGCGAATCCATGTGCCGTTGCACGGCCAACAGGAAAATACGTGGGTTAGGAGCAATTTTCTTGACCTCTCTCCTCTCCACTACCTCGTTTTCTCTCTCTCTCTCTCTTTCGCGAGCGCTACGAGTCGACGTGAATCGATTCCTCGAGTACTCGCCACAGGGTAACGCGATACGTAGATTGTAGTCTCCAACTGGGAATGAAAAAATTTCCACAGTCTCGTAGAATGATTTTTATTTGCCGAGGTGTGGAGGTCTCGTTGGACCCCGCGATTTGCATGAGTGGCTCCAGTTTGTAGTGAAGTTGTGTTATGTAAGGGGAATTGGGAAGCCGCGGAGAGAAGTATGGACCTCGCGAGCAACTCCTCCCCCTCACCCTGGGCGAGACGATTTCAGTGAACCTAAGGTGGGAGGAGTGGAAACGTGCTCCGAGGGAGGCTCAGGTATCAGACTTCTCCGGATCATTAGCGTTTTCGGGGGGTGACATTAGACATTTTCAATGTCTTTATTTGCGGAATATTGAATTTTTTGGCGAGTGAGTTTTTCGGGGCAAATTCGGTGAGAATTTTTAACGGATTTCCGAGTGAAGAGATTGTTTGTTGGCGAAGATGGAAAAATTGAGATTTTATACGGTCAAAACAGGAATTTTTTATCGCGAGAGAACAACTGTAATATCTCCAACAAAAGTTCAAGGAAATTTTTAAAATTACTTCCCGATATCAGACGATGCTCAGAGTCGTTATTTTTTTTTTCTTGGATGGCTGAGTCATCGTGCTTGATGTTGAATGTTTTATTGTGTTGAGAATTGTAAAACTTCCACATTTTTTATTGTCTGAGGTTTTACAGTAAAAAATTACCGAGAGAATCCATCAAAATCGTTTTTCGAGTCACTTCCCAGGCTCTGAAGTAATGATTTTCACGTTAAAAATGTTTTCCTTATCGTGAGCATATTAAAAAATGCCATTCGAAAAATTATTGATATTATCGGACGATAGATTATCGATCGATAAAGACAGCGTAGAAATCCCTCCTCACGGCCATTTAATTTCAAAATTTTCTGAGGTCAATCGGACAAATATTCACATTATTTGTCCCCCAGTCAAAAAATTCAACTATTTTTTTTTAAGCACAACCGAATATGTAAAATTATAATGGCAAAATTCCCCCCATTGTTCTGCCTCATAATGCTCGCTGTTTAATGTTTTGTCGGCGATTGTAAAACTTCGATATTTCTTTATAGTCTCAGTTGTTGCAGTAGAAAACTCTCGAATTGCGCAAAGACTTTCCAAATGGGCGGCAAATCGCGGAAATAATTGGAGTGACTTTGTTCATTGGTCAATGAAGCCCGGGACAGCCTGAAAATCCCTACGCATTTTTTTATATTATTAATTTCCGTATTTGCGGTATCGCGAAGACTAGAGAATTTATCCCCTCATTTCCGAGACAATTACGTGATTAGATAAGCGGCGCATTTATTTGTCCCCGACTACTGGACATGTCATCGGTGGGGAGGAATATTTTGAGATAGTGAAATTGACTCGACATAATATCCTACGACATTAGAATAATCGGCTAAAAATCGGATTTTCCAGAGAACAAAAATTCTAGATGGGGAGAAAAAAAAATTCTCTCCCCAAGTTAATTGAGTAATTTTTTTTCCCCCCGAGTTGCTAGTGTCACTTTACAAATGACAAATTATTCTGTAGATAATTATTGTCTGTTCCGGGACGAGTTAGATGTAATCGAAACGATCGAGTCACGCCGAACAATCACTAGCCCGTAGCACTCGCGAGTGGTATGACTCCAAGGCCAATGGAGCGTTGTTCTTTCTTTGAAAAACTATACCCTACGTGGCTTTAATATTTCGAAAGTCCTATTCACTCGAATTGCCACAACTCTGCACGCTTATTTCCCCTGAAAATGCCTCTGAAAGCGAGAGGAAAGTACCTATCGCTGCGTTAGCATTGAATTACATCCACATTGTGCGTAATACCGAGATATTAAAATGCCAATTGAACATGTCTCGCGTTTGATAAATTAACAAACATTGTTCAGTCAACGCTCGAGTCATAAATTCCGGTGGGAATCGAGGAAATGACTGGCAAATCCAGTGCCAATTAATAACAAATTAAAGTGAATGGTGAAAATAAAAGATCATTGCACTAACTCTCGCGGCCACACATTGGACTTCCGGATTCTCATTCCTCAAAAAGAAAATTTAATTAAATTGTTTAATCAGATTGAATTGTGAATTTATGACTTTCTTAAATAGAGAGTAGGAAAATTATCAAACTGAGGGGAATATTTTTTATTCAACAATATCCCTCGAACTCTTCAATTCCAACAATTAATTTTTTCAATTATAACAGGAAATATTTATAAAATAGGTCTTTCAAAACAAAGAAAAAATTGCTCAAGAGAATCCGTAAAATTCGAGTGATAAAATTATCAAATGTCAAATTTGAAAATATCAGGGAAAATGAGAGGAAATATTTTGTAATTAAAGATCATTGCACTGTCCCTGGTGACACTGGACTTTCGAATTCAAGTTTTTCCGCATCTGTTCGCGAAAAAAAGCGAGCCATCGGTCGGTGAATCGAGACAAAGAAGCCACGCAGTACCGAGCGCCAACCTTGGGAATGAGTAAAGTATGTGCACACAAATGATGTCGATATTGTGCGCAGTTGAGCGGGCGTTAAATTCCTTAAAACCACTGTAAACACGCATTTTCATTAATTATTTAATCATCTCCCATGGATGTTAGTGCGTCGCAGCGCCCACCGTACCTCGTCACTCTATTTCGGTGTGGCCCAGTGGCCTTCGACCAGTTTCAGCCGCAAATTTGGGTCATCGCAGTAACAAATCTCAGGATTAATCCGGAAAACCCGGCATTCAATTTCCCAATCCCATCGCCGACAGTCGATAATCAAATGATTTTTTTCAACTAAATTCAGGAGTAATTCGAGAATTCAAGGGAGTAGATATTGAATAATAATCGACGAGATGAGGAAATAATTACACCTATAGAGCCTGTGAAAATCCAGCTTTTGATCCTCATCTCGACCTTTGTTGCCGCAATTAAACACGAGACGGTACGTTTCGGAGATCTCTCTTGATCCGTTCTAGTCTACACCGAGAGAATATGCTTTATCACCGAGAACGCGAACGAGGTGGAGCTCGATTCACGAGTTGACCCAGTCACTGCAAACGCTTCTGTCTGACATTTCGTAACAGTGCCGCATAAACTACGCAATGTACCATCGAGTCACACGCACGATCTACATCCGACAGTTCACACAATTTAAAATGTCAATTTTTTTTTCGACTCCAACGATGACTGATATTTTTTTAAAAAGCCCGGAATTATGAAATCTTTATGAAAATTTTTTTTCCCAGTCAAGGCTGTATTACGCACTTTAATCAATAGTCCAGGAAATCTCGAATTAAAAATGCTTATTATTATTCAAGTAATCGTCTTCAAACGAAGCTCTTGAGAATGAAATATGTCTTCAATCGAAAAAAATAACCTTCAAACGAAAATTGATTTGACAATTGATTAGATTGGAAGTGAATGCTTGAAAAAAAAATCCCATTCTTCAGTTGAGAACGAGAGAATTATTAAATTGAGAGAACACATTTTGCGCAAATTGCAATTGATAGTAAAAGAAGAAATGAAAAATGTCCAATTGATGGAAAAAATATTCTTGAATTAACTTTAAATAAGGAAATTAATATTTTCTGTAAAAAAAAAATAGTTCTTTCCCCTCAATTTCATGATTCCTGTTATTTTGTAACAAATAGAGATGTTACGCATGAGGAGTATCACTGGGGTATGATAAACTGCAAACTCCCGCTCACCGAGTGCATTCCATATTTCAGATTGGCCACTACAAAACAGACGTGCACGTTATACGTATAAATATAACCCACCCCAATATCGTCGAATTGCCCTGGCATCATTACGTCAACATTATTTGCTTTTCCCGTCTTAAGGATGTTTGGCCAATCAACTGAGCAGCAGTTGCAGACATCGTCTAACTCATAATATTAAAATAGCATTGAATATTGAATCAATTAATCATTAAAATCACTTAATGAATGAAAAATCATTAAAAGCCTTCAGCAGTAAATCTTTGGACTGTCGAGTGGGAAAAAAAATCCTGCTGTCATTTATCAACTGGAGAAATCCCTCGAACTAATGACGAATTAATTAATTAAATTAATAGACTAATAAATTAAATTCATTAATCAACTATTGATTAATTAATCAATTTTCCAATATCGAAAGAAGTGTATTAACGAATAATTTGATTGAATTGATTATCAATTATTCAAGCTAATAATTTATTCGATTTGAAGAATAAAGAAAATATGTTTTAAAAAATCATGAGTTAAATTGGATAATGCGAGTTTTGTCTAAACACTCATATATACCAAATAGAATAAACAAATGTTAGAAAATTGTCTAATCCGATGCGGATAGTTTCCCCACTTAATTTCATCCAGCTAAATAATCACCGGGGATTAAGCTGGTATATTAAAATAATTACTAACTCGAGAATTGAAAAAAAATAGGATGCGAGATGGAAAAGTGAAAGAGTCGGTTGCATGACGACTAATTGCGTAAGTGGCCATCGATAAGTCTCTTCGTTAGTTGGCATAGAAAATTGCTGATGTCCGCTGGTAGATACAAAGACCCGGGAGTGAATGAAATGGATAAAAATCGAGGGGAATTGATGGACAGAATTCGGCGGTCTGCGGCTGGTGTTGAAGCACCAGTTCTCGTGGGAGTTGAGCTGATGTTGCTAATGGAGCGATAAACTTCAACCAGGCAAGACAAATGGGAAAGCCAATCCATTAGCGTCAAAAGGTCCGAAATGAAGGAGTCGTTAAAAAATTTATTTATGTAAAAATTGAGGTGTCAAGTGACAGAGCCACCAGGGCCTCCGCCAGAGATTTCGAAAATTTCTATTGTTAAATTCGGGAACCTAATGAGAAAGTCAAGTCAAAGAGTCAAGAGAGAAAATTCACGAGACAACTAATCAAACCGACGACTTTTTTAAATAATTAAAAATCGCTTGGGGCCGGCAGCCGAGCCAATAATTCACTATAAAAAAAATTAGTGCCGCGGCTCTCGCCTCATCACTCGTTTTAACAACATTCTCTCCATTACTCAGTCCATAAAACCTTCAATGAGTTATCCAGAACCATAATGAACATCAACCAGGCAAAGCTAATACTAAAGAAAATTCATCAGCCTCAAAAAACTTTTATTAATAAAAAGTAGACTTTTTACGCTCAATAAATTAAAATGGGAGAAATTTCTGAAGAAATGGAAAATTTTTTGTCCCACCAATGACATCCGCAACTGTAGAACAAAATCAGATGATAATAAAATATTTTTAAAAATCCAAAATTCGCGGAATTCATTTAAAATATAATTTTCATCAGAATCTTCAGAAAATGATCCCTAAAATCAATGAAATAATCTCGTACTCAGCCCCGGCGAATTGCATAGTCCACTATCATGACTCTAATCCGCGGCCTGTAACTCGGAGCAATGCACCTCCCGGCCGCACTGGCCAGCGGAGAACCGTCGTCGCGCAACCAGCAAACTATACACTACCGGGGGCGCGAGGGGGGGCCTCCACGGAGAAAGTTAATTTTCGCATGGACGTTGAACTGATCGCCATATTAGACGGTACAGGACGTTCACATTGAACAATAAATCCAAAAGAATTGCAGCGGTGAATGAGTAAAAAAAAAAACCTGCCAAAGAAAAAAATTCCACCCTGATTCATTTAACATGAGAGTTTAGAGACACGAACACGTGAGAAACCGAGAGCAGGGACACGTGGAGAGGGAGGCGGCGGGAGGGCGGCAGAGGACCCCATTACACGCTCGATCCAACTGAACGTGCAGCTTTTATGCTATATACAAAGCATAAACATTATTCAGGCCGCGTTTTACCAAGCACGATTATATGCACACGTGCAGCGGTAATGTTTGAGTTAAAATTTTTTACCAACATCGGAGGCAACAAATTTATGGCGCCGTGAGGGCTCATCTATGGCAAAAAGAATTTCATAAACTGCGGAGATGGCTCGGCTACTCAACGACCCGGGAAAATTGCGAAAATTCGCTTTCCCCCGGGAGCATTTCCGTGACAATCATCTCGATTAGTGGAAAGTCTAGGGAATTGTCGAAATTCACGGGAGAAATATTCAATAAAAATAACCAGCAAAAAGACCGGAAAATTGAATTTCGAAATTAAATCTGTTCCGTAAAAAATTACGCATCCGTCCGGGCCCTCATTGCTCTTTAATTTTCAAAGAACTTTTAAGTAATACATTCACGAACTCGTTCACGAATTTAAATCTTCTAGGGTATAATGATTCTTAAAATTTATTATAGATTTAATAATCAATTGGAGAATCAATTGTTTTTTTTTCTCTCCGCGAATTTCGCTGTTTTCCACCCAATAAACGCCACCAAATTTCAAGCCCAACGGAGAAGCGCCTGGAGCCCCGCCAAAAGCCATTCGTTCATCTCCCGAACTGACGTAATCCCGTTTAAAACGATACACTCGAGAATCTCCTAACGATGCCATCAAAGTCATCCGCTGTTTCATCGATAATAATTAAATCCGCGAACAAAAGAAATGACCTTCGTGGGGTTCGTTAACGGTCGACCCATCAGCCGCATTGTTTGCAAATGAAAAAAGAAAATCCCCGCCACACCAGCGTTAACCCACGATTCCACCTGAACTTGATTTCAAATACAATGAAGAGTCGTTGGGACTTTCCGATTAGCCGTAATGCGATTGAATTGCGCCTCGCAGAATCGCCTTTTCATCAGTTCCCTCATTTCTTCTACTACCCACAGCCCCTCATAAATGCATGACGTGTTCCACCTGCTTTGAATTGGAATGATTGAACTGAAAAATGTTAATTGAAAAAACGAAACACGTGAATACCATTTTTTTTTTTCCTACAACTGGATAAAACCAGTTGCATCTAACACACATTCGCTCTGAATTTTCGCACGAGCGTGGGCGCAAATTTACCGGGCTCTAGTATAAAGCCCGCGTGTTAGAGGTTTGCCTATCTCCACATACAACTCGTGCGTGAGCTCCCCGGGTGGAATCGCAGTACCGGTTTTTCAGCTGAATAAAAAAGAGACAATGCCGCTGCTGCTGCTGCTGCTGCTGTTGCTGTGACCTTAACGAATATGGTCAGAGCAAGATTCTATTTCTCTCTGTCTCCTGCCCTCGACAACTTCTCCAACACTTTGATTTCTCCATCTACATCCGTGAGATTAAGAACAAATGAAATTGATTGAGGTCTTTTATTTTTGTCTCCAGTCGCGAGACGTTTAAATTTCATTTAAAAAACACAAGTGCTCCGAGTTAAAACGACTTGTCTCGGTTCTTGAAATTCCAGTTGACTTTTTTGGTTCGCAAAATGCGATTAATTTTGTAAACTGCAATTTTTCTTTTCTGCAAGCCTCAATCTCGAAAATCATTTCAGAATGCTGTAAAGATGCCGTCCCTGTTGGAGGCCCTCGAGCTCAAGTACGGCAGTACAACTGCCGATTGCTCCGAGTGTTCCCTGACGGATGAGGAAACCGAGCTCTCCGGCTCGCCAAAAACTGCTCTATCTGTCAGCATATTCATTCCAAAAAAATCCCCACGTCACACAGTGCCAGCTCTCCTTGTCCTCCAGGACTGTGACATTGAGTGTGCAGGTAATGATGCGGAAAAGCTCAAGAGTAAATGCAAAAATGTTGAGGAACTGGACCTTGCCCAGAACAAATTGTCCCAGTGGGACGAGGTATTTGGAATTCTCGAGCACATGCCCAAGATTAAATTCGTCAATCTGAGCTTCAACAGTCTCGCCGAGGAGCTCGAGGTGAAACGCGGGCGATTCGAGTCCCTGAGAAATCTCGTATTAAACGGCACCCGCGTACCCTGGACAACAGTACAAGATCTCGTGAGACTATTGACAAATCTTGAAGAACTCCACCTCTCCCTGAATGAATTCAAAACCGTTGATATTGATCACAGAAATCCCGATAATATCAATCGATCCCTCAAGAAACTCCACTTCACGGGCAATCCCATAGAGTCCTGGTGTGAAATATCAAAATTGGGCTATGCATTTCCGAGTCTAGAGAGCCTAGTTCTCGCTGAATGTCCAATACGATCTCTAGGTCTCGAGCAGAACCGAAACTACAACGAGACGAGTTTGTGCCAAAGTAAGAGCTCCAGCGATAGAGCGGACGACGAGAACGAGAATGTCGAGAGACATCTTAAGGAGTCCAAGAATGGAGTGGAGATGATATTTGGGGATGAGAAGAGTTACAACAGATCCGAGAGTGAGTGCGAGAGCAGTGGAAATAAGGTGGGCACCTCCCACGATCCCTTCAGAATGCTCAGATTCTTGAATGTCAATGGGACTCTATTGTCAACTTGGGACGATGTCGAGAGACTCGCGAGGTTCCCAGCAATGAAGGCCCTCAGGATGCAGTGCTGTCCCCTCTTCGAGGTGAGATAGTCATTTTTGAGGAGATTCCAACGAGAATTTTAGAAGCCTTACGACATATTTCATAATTTTCAATCAATAAATTCGCCAATTTATTACTATTCCTAAATTCTTAAATTTTTCTCCGGTCGTAAATTCCTAAATTTGATCATTTTGCAAATTTAATGCTTTATCAATTATAACAACAGAAACATACGATTTATTTAATCACAGAAGAAGCATTAATATTTTTTTTTTCTTTAAAAAACTATAATCGTTGCCCACCTTAAAATTGAGAATAAAATTGAAGAAATGATTTTCAAAAAAATTCAATTTTTTAAGCTACTGTAATCTTCAAATAGTCTTCCATAGATCAAGTTGGCTAAATAGATTGTCCACTAAAAATGTTTAGCCTATTTTAAAGTGGAGGTTTATTTTTTAGAGCCCACGTGAGTACACTGAGCACGAGAGAAGACAATTACTCATTGCCAGGCTTCCTAATGTGGAGACACTTAACGGCGGGGGGGTCATTTCCTCGCAGGAGCGCGAGGACGCTGAGAGGGCATTCATTAGATACTATATGGATAAGCCGGAAGCTGATAGACCGGAAAGGTTTGTATTCCATTGACAATGGTCGTGGGAATGAGACAGTTTCTGCGAGTGATTGGAGGTCATTGATTTGCAATTGAAATAAAATCAAATTAATGGCATGGAAATAATGAAAATTAATGGGATACAAATAATGAAATCAGACTATTAAATGTAATTGATAAAAATGAAGATATAATTCTGATAAATTCATCTGTAAAGATTTTTTTAATGTAATTAGATCCATTTGTCAATTAATTTGTCTCCAAATTTTGCTTGTGAAAACTGAAAAAAAAATTGGATAGTCCTCAATCGATAAAGAACGAATTGCAATTAAAGCGGGGAATGCCGAGGTAATTAAGTCAATAAAATAAATAAATTCTATTCATTTTAGATACGCTGAATTAGTGAGCATCCACGGAAAACTGGACCCCCTAGTTCACGTCGACTTAACTCCGGAGAAACGAGTGAAGGTGAAGTTTACTTATGGAGATCTCGTCGAGGTAAATCACTATCAATTCACTCCTCTCAATAATTCCAATTCCCCTGAATAGATTCTAACGATTTGATTATTCTGAATAGGTACGGTGTGTCGACGTGTACAGAACAGTATTCGAACTGAAGACGAAGTTGGAGTCGATGGTGAAAATTCCGGCCAATAGAATGAGACTTTTCTACGTAGACCAGGTGCAAATCCAACTGATTATTCTTTTTACGCAATAAAAAACGTGCATGGATTTTGAAAAACAATTTTTCAATCGTAAATTTACGATGTCATTAAATGATTTTTCAAGCATACAAATTCGAATTAATGAATAGATAATTAATCGTTAATAATAACTCCATTGATTACAATAAAATATCCAGTTAATATTTTTTATCCTTCACGATTTGATCGATTTTAAATTAAAGTAATAGTTTACTTCCTCTATAAATAAATAAAAATATAATAAAATAAATACAAGAACTATGATTTAAATTATAGTCTTTTGGCTGAGATTTTGAAAATCTGCGAATGCAAAAATTGGAAGAGCTCATTTCAAGTTCCCAATTGAAAAAAAAACCCATGAAATAATTTTCAATTCCTCTCAACAGGTGATGAAGGCCCAATATGGTCCCGAGGAGATGCTCTACCCCAACAAACAATTGTACAGATACAACATAAGAAACGGCGATGAAATAATAATAGACAGCAAATTGAATCGCTTCGCATCGTCGTCCAGCACCTCCTCAGTTCGGTCCTAAATGAACTGGACGAAATAAGAAAAAAAAAACTAGAAAGCTGAGAGCTAACGACTGCCGTTCACGCGAGGAACGAGCACTTAATTCGTTGACTTCTCTTTTTTTCCCCTCGCAATCACTCTCCCCAACATCGAGGATAGAACCGAGTGTCTTCGAGAGTGTCACGAGGGAAGTGATTTCATTCTCTGTAAGATAGAATTATTGGAAAGAAAAAAAAAATGGACACGAACGATGGGAGGAATGAATCCGTGACTTGAGTCTGACTTCTGACGTTCACCAACTTGTACTCTTGCTATTTGTTGCAACCCAACATTGCCCAGAACTGGCACAAACTTTTTTGCATCTCAAGTGGCGTGGAAAGTCGTGACTAACGACGCAATTCCTCGGGTTGAAAACTTTGAGGATTATTTACGTTGGATGGTGTGGAGAACGAGATGGGACATAGTATTTTATCGGTAGTGATTACAAAAATGGAATATTTTTGTAGAATGACGAAGCCCTTTTTGGAGAACGAGAGTTGGAGGGATGAATTAACTGATTGTAATATATTTCAATTGACGGAATGATTTACACTAATTGAGTTGAGAAAATTTGTTAGTGGAGAGTATTTTGAAGAAGGGAAACGTGCAAAAGCTGTTGGGAATTTATCCAACAAATTCATTGTTCGTCGACAATGAAAATTGATCAATTGAATAAACAATTGGCGTATCCTTAGTGAATTATCTCGTTCGAAAATTGTGATTTTTGGGTTTTAAAACGAATCGCTTCCTAGACTCCCTGAACTACCTGTGGCCAGTTTTAATTACAGGCATTACAATAGTTTCAAGTAATTGGGGGGAAAAAAAAATTGTAATGAAATGGGACGAAGGAGGCGATTAAATCCCTCAAATCGGAAACAGAAGAAACTATTGAGATGTAATAAATAATTGAACAATACCAATGACAATTGAGAAGATGATTTAACCATTTTAAATGGACTTGAAATAAATTAATTTGCCACAAATTGTGTGGAGTGAAATTGTCGTCAGTATTTTCACGACGAAAAATAAATTGCAAATATATCCAGTAATTTCATTAATTATAACAACGAAAATTGATGAATTGAATAATGAATTCACCAATTGATGAGCTCTTAGTGTTTTATCTCGTCCGAAGCTGTTGATTCTTGTATTCTAAGACAAAATCGCTTCCTAGAGTCCCCCTGAACTACCAACTGCCAGCTGTAACTGCAGAAATAACAATAATTCCAAAACCAATTGGAAAACAATACCACAATCAAAATAAGAGTCAATGGGACCAAGGGATGCGATTGATTCTCTTCACACCCAAAGCCGAAGAAAAAATTATATATAAAAAATGGTAAATAAAATCGAAGAGTGACTTTAGTGCCTATCTGATAGCATAATTCGGACGCGTTTAACACTGCCCTGTAAAAATATATACCCGCCGTTGCAATTGTACCGGTGAAACACACAATGACCGTTTCCACTGTAATTTAATTAACACGAAAAAAAAGAAAAGCAAATATGTTGAGTGAGAGGAAGTAATGCCTGGGCAGGCGAGGTTGCGCGCCTCGGTGAAGACGTAAAAGCCTCGTTGTCACGTCTAGTCTCGGAATTTTACATGCAGAAAGGGACAAAAAATTCACCTTCATCTCTTTATCATTACCCATGACTCGAGTTATGCAATATGAATTGTTGTCCCTTTTTTTGTGCTGGCGCAAATGTACGTACTAACTCGTAATAAAAACATTCATAATAAATACGTAAAAACAAAATATTGGAGTTGTAATTATTAATCTACGGAAATTTTTCATTTGCATTCTTCATTACCGCGAGTATTTTTTAATTAAGAAAAATGTCCGCCTTTCAACGCTAAAAATGCAAGGCATTTTATCAAATCTCAATGTTAATAGAATATGAAATTAATACTGCAATTAATGAAGAAAAACTCATTAAAATTAATTCAGTCTCAATAAAAAAAGAAATCATAAATTAATATCCGCAATATTTGCCATAAAAAGAAGTCCCAATAAAGCCACGGAATTCATCAATAAAAATTCATTTGAATTTTTCATCGACTTCTCGAAATTTGCCAATAAAATTCTCCGGTGCGTACATTAAATTTATTCCTCCCCCGAATAATTTTCCCAATCTATCCCAATAACAACCAACTAATAAATTACCAATACACCCCCATAAAAAAAAATTCTCCCTCCCAGTGTTTCTCAACCCCAACTGCCAGTCACCCTGAAAAACCTCCCCTGAATCGATCACTGGCACCCCACGTCATCCCCACCGATTCGCCCGGAAAAACAAACTGTCCCGCATGCGCAACATCAGAGGGGGGATCACTCCTCGAAGTCCTCGAGAATCCATCGCTTGCGTTCGCATAACGCAACCGTTCACCCCTCGACTCACCACCAACAACTGCAAGTTGAGAAGGGGGTGCTCGTCAGTCGCGTTGTGCGAGCGTGCCAGACACCCCCGACAAAACCCTCGCAATCCCCAAGCCCCGCCGGGGGGGCCGTGTTTATTAAACGCCTCGAGTAGCCGTCCTCGGAGCCCCCTAGGCCGTGCGAATGGGAGAATCCCCGAGATCGCTGGACTCTGAATCCTGTGAGCGTGTCTACCACTCAATCATCGACTGATTCCCCAAAACTCCACTCAAGATGTAATGTGAGAGGTTGATACGAGGCGGATGGCTCGCATCCCATCCCCGATGAGGAGCCCAAACCGAAGAAATAACAGCGCCAGCTACGCCAGGACTCTAACCGCGCTCACAAATCGCTCACAATCGCTCACAAGACATTTACCACACTGGAAATAATAGCAAAAGAGCCCAACTCGATTTTTTTAAAATAGAAAAAATTGACAGAATTAACGAGGGTGAGTCGTTTCTGTTGGTGGCACACGGGAGGCAGACATGGAATAGCCGATCGATCTGCTAGTGTGTGCGCGCCCTGGAGGGACGCAAAGCCTGGGTGAGTCTCTCCAACAATTTATCATCATATTTCTTACGAATTCTAGGCTTCAGCAATGACTCTTCCTCTCTCGCACGCTTTCGTTTCTTTTTTTCCCGGAAGGGGGGAGGGGGATTGTTATCTGATACGTTTTTACTTGCACCTGTTTGGCACTGGGGGGGGGGAGGGGACTATTGAGCACGCGCAAAACCCCCACGATGATGTCGCGTGAACCCCCTGGCAGTCACGTTTCCTCAGGCGTATTAACGAATGGGGCAGCTGAAAGGTGGAAGGGGACGGGGAAATTGCTCGCACGAGTCATGTCAATTACTATACGTTATTCAAAGATATTCAGAAAGTCAAGGGGGTCCTAATGGGAGCGAGCGAGGGGATGGATAGCGAAGGCAGATGAATCGAAAATTGAGGGATTGTTAGTGTGACGAGATCGATGTGCCATGGTTGACTGACCTCGTTTGCACTTCGGTCAGGTCATGACGATCGACGTCACTCTGACGGGATTCAGGTCGACTGCGAAGGCTATTCAATATTTTTTTATTCAACATTGTTTTTTCCTGCGATCGATTCATACCACGACTTCTAGAATTCTTCCCGCGTTCGGAGGGGGTTTATTCTTGAGGGATGAGACGTTATATAATTTTCAAGTTGTTCATTAGTTTGACGGGATTTATCTGGCGGGATGACCGGTTCAATGCACTTCGCGACAATTGCAGGGTGGGATAATGGGTAGGTACATGTGGAGATTTACGCGCTGGACGTATGGGGGTTTAAACCGATAGTCCGCTACTGGTGATCAGCTTGTACGTACACAAATAGACGTCTATGTATGCTAGTTTGTGTCTAAGAATAGGGTGAGGTTTATTAGCGGGGCAGGCCTTTGTAAACTCACACGGGTAAAATACTGGCGTTCGTGATGTTTTTACGTTCATCGGTGGTTGGCATTCAACACGTTTGGAGGATTTGAGATTGACCACGTGAGAATTTACATTTATTTCATTCATGCGAGTTATTTTAGAGTGAGAGTTTCGTTATTTTTTTTATTTAATTTCACGCGCGGAAGGTAGCGTTCAATATTTGGATTGTCTAATCTTATCTTGGAAGTTATGGAGAATAGTTTAAAACGCGAAAAATCACAGCCGAGGGCCATGTGTACCTTCACTTGATGAGGGATCAGAAAAGAGGCTTTAAAATACTTGAATAATTTAGTCGGATTCATTTCATTCAATCTTGACTGAAAATTGATGTTCCATTGGGGTTGACGGTGATAAATGACTCCCCGGATCCCTTGAATTCAATGACAGCGGGAGAGAGGATGAAGAAATGTCTTTGACGCAGTAGCACACGCGGTTCGCATTACTCCACGGACGATGAAAGCCCCGAGGCTCTTTGTGCTTGCTTTACACCGGAGACTGACTTTTACAGGCAGTTTGTTACACGCGACGCTCTCAATGTCTTCGTACAATCAAATTTAGTTGAAAATCCTGCTAGCGTAACAAAAACGAGAATATTCTGCACAGCTTGCTCAGCACTTCGCGTACAAAATTAATTTTATAGCTGAAGGTATTTGCCAGGCAATTTTATTGGATTCCACTTGAACTCTCCATTAATTTTTTAAGGATTCTGGTGAATAATTTCACGGCTGTTCAGCTCACTTCTTAGAATGGAAATGATCGAAGCAAAATCAATTGAATTCGAAATATCTGAACTGTTTATTTCATTGAAATTTCGTTTTCTGTGATCTTGTTTCTAATGAGAAGTAAAAGAAATACAGTAAAAAATTCACGTCGGCGAGTGTTTACAGAAAATCTTTCAATAAAAAAATTGAAATTATCCTAATGATTCAAATATTTTCTATTACACATTCTCTGAAAAATGAGAAGTAAAGCCACGAAATTTTTCAATTGAATCGGTTGCAAATTAATAGAATTTTCAATTGAATTGTGCCATGATTTTTTTTCGTTTCTTTATCGAGACTCTAATGGACTTGTCCTTGGCTTTTAAATGATCTAATTCGCTTGGAAAAATAGTGAAGAGACGCTCGCAGTTGAGCTTCAGTTCAGGACAAATGCAGCAATCGATTGAACGCCATTTTCTTCTCAATTATTTTTAGGTAAACAAAGATTAATATTGGAGAATGGCGTCAGGATTGCCGAGCGGCCATCAAAAGAAGCTCGGGCCAGCGCCGATAGCATCATTCGAGGATCTTTCCGACGAGGTGGAAAACGTGAGTTTATGAGACGAACAAAAAACACAAAAAAAACGACTCAGCGCTCTTCCCCCTACCAACGTTGTGGCAAAATAGATGTTTAAACCGGATTAATTGACAGAACTAACAGAAAACCCATCGTCTACATGTGAATTATCAACGTCGTGGATTTAATCAGAACATAACAAAAATAGATAGACAAATACTAGAAAAAAAACTAAAAAAAAAATCGATAAAGTGACTGTTGAGAGATACATTTGTGCATTGAGAAAAAATGACTGTTTGAATTGTAATGCAGGGAGAATCTACGGCACGAATGCCGGGGATCGTGGAGGTGACGACCCCCGTTACACCCGGGAGTTCACTCAAGACACCTAGCACACCGAGGATTGACATCAGCCGGGCAAGCAGTTCTTCCCACCATGAGGACAGCAATAATTCGAGGGAGTCGTCTCCTGAGAGGGAATTACTCGCAGGTGAGTCTATTGATTAACTAGCATTGAATTAAAAATTAAACCCCGCGAGGAAGAATCAATTAAATTCGTTAATTTCCTAATTATGAAGAATGAAATATCATTCTTCATTTTGAGATTAGAGACGAGAGTTGGAAAGCTAGGAATTTGCTAGGAAATTTTCTCAAGTTATCGAAACGTATTAGAAAGAATTTTTCAATGTGTCCTCGTCCAGGGGCTGATCCTCCCACCGGATGTAAGCTAACCCTAGGCTACAAGGAGGACGTCCAAGATCTGCGTTCCTCCACGGAAGAGTTAGACCTCCAGGACCCAGTTCACGCTCAAGACTTGAAGAGAGATGCCAAACGAGCGCGACGAAGAAAAGAGGACGGAACACAATCAGAATGTGGTGGTAGTTTGAAGCAAGACAGAGAGAGAAAAGATAGCAATTGCTCCGAGATAATTCTCCTGAATATAAGTGGTAGAACTTCGAGATTGTCTTCCGTCGGTAGTCAAGGCTCTGGAGTCTCTGGCAAACTCTCAGTCGTCTCAGCTACGTCTTCCAGGTAATCTTAAGAAGTCTGAGATCCTGACTCCCCACTCCTGGACATCTTATTCTTCATTTCGAAAATTACCATTTCACGACTTGCTAGGCTCAGATTAAGATCCTTAAAAGTCTCAACTTGATAATTAAGATCTTTAAAATCTTGAGATATAATTTTTTTTCTTCTGTTGATCTAAGATCGCCGAGTCCGCACAAGTGTCTGCTGGAGACGTCGTTTTGTGGCAGTAAGCCAACACTGGCCGACAATCTCATTGAGCCCTCCAAGCCAGAGACCGATGACCTGGAGAAGATTCTATTGAAACGCGAGGCTGACACGACAAAGGCACTTATACCCGAGTCCATAAAGGTGCCAATGGTCGGTGGCAATCTAAAACCAGATCCGCTGGACAAACCACGAAGACGCGGCCGAGAGGAGAGAAAGGAAATTTTTAAACGCGAAGTTGAGATTACTAAGAAAGTCCTGGAGAAGGTCAACATTGAGGTATTAATTTATAAACAGGCATTTGAGTTAATGCATTTATATCTGGATTAAAATAGAGTTGATAATGAGAGATAAAAATGTAGGAATAATCGATCTTGGCCTGGATTTCGTAATCGGACAGTGTTGGAAATAAAATTGAAATTTCATGGAAATAACTCACCAGAAAGTCACATTCTCCGCAAATATTTCAATTTCCAGAGGCAAAATTCCTCATACTTTCAATGCAACTAGGCAAAATAATTCCAAGGAATTTCATTTAAAAAATTTCAACAATGTCTTGAAGATCAGTAGACTGTCGTATTGTTGACTCATGACTAGCCTAAAACAACTTGGTAACTCGATATTTAGTCTAAATTAATTAGTCCAGGGGCATGTGACGAGCTCACGTTGATCTAAAAAACAACATACCAAAACTAAAACTAATCTAAATTGTATCTGGTTGTGTAAATCACATTGGTATCTTCCATTTGTAGATGTGAGGGCGGGTCCTTTCGACTACATTAAAACCCGAGGTTTGTAGAACCAAAAGAAAAAGCAAAACAGAAAAAAAAAAACAGGACAAAAGCCTAAAACATTGATACGTGACTTCGTTTGTACGTTCTTGCATTTGCCTGTTCCGCTCATGACTTTTTATTTCCCTGAATAATTAATCAGGCACGTCATATCATTGCCACTCCACTTCACCCTCCCTTGACAGCCCCCAGAATCCCAGTATTAATTTTACACCTGTTGATACTCGAGTTCTCCACATCACTTCAGCAATAATTCAATTACCACGAGTAAATTGACGTTTCCCAGGTGCCAATAATAAAGAAGCCACCGCCCCACAAGGACCCCGATGAGCAATCAATTAGATCTGGCCAGGAGATTCAAAAGCCAGCTACCCTAGATCTCAACGACAAAAGGAAAAAAGTTCAAAATTTCAAGGATGTCGTGCAGACAACCCCGAGTATTGGGAGCTTGTCGGGGAGTCCCAAGTTGCCGAGACATCAGAAAGTCCGGGAATTGGAGGGCTCGAGAACACCTAGTCCATCATCAGTATCACGAAAGAGTAGTTTTGCTTCATTATTCAAGGTGAGAAGGACAATTCAAGCTGACTTGGCTCTCCTCCGACTTACCGAAGAATATCTCCGAATCTAAGGCAACCACCGGGATTTCCCTAACTACCTTTTTTGTAGAGCGAATTAAGAACTACAAAAAATGTTCTAACAATTTTTTTTTCGCTACCTTTGCTTCCGAGATATCATCGGAAGAAGTGATGATAGTCTAAATAGACTGAAATCATTTTCGCTCGGTCCTGAATTGTCAGAACTAAATAAAACCATAAATAAATAATTTCAGTCTTCCTAGCAATAAATTCCATGAAACTCCCGAAGTCTAGAATTGTCCAATTCTCCAAAAATCACTTTCTCTTACAGAGTAGAACAGACGGCAGTGTCTTGAGCCCCGAATCGCCCACCCCAAGCACAAAACCCCGTCGCAGTATAACATCAAAGATCCGAGACACAACCGAGAGTCTACGAAGTCGATCGAAATCCCGAGAGCGAGTGTCGGTAGACAAGGGCTCCACAAAGAACAAGAACGTCTTCACCTCGACCCTGAGTTTATTCAAGAAACGCGAGCGCAAGAAAAGTACAGACGATCTGGCAACACCAGAGCATGACGCAGCATCTGGAAATACATCCTTAGACAGCATAGGTCACGTGGAGTTCCGCTTCGAGGGTGACAGGCCAGGCAGAGCCGAGGACTCGATCTTCATAAGCCTTCACGCCGACTCGAGGAACTACGAGGAAGCCCTGCCCTCCGAGAGTGTCTCAATACCCCTGGAGACACCGACAAAACTCCTAGACGAGTACGACAATGAGCCAAGAACCGGTAGCATAATAACCGAGGCATCAATCGAGCATCGAGCATCAGTAACAAGAATACGAACAGAAGCGAGAATCGAGTCAGCCCTCCCGAGAGATGACTCCGATAGTCCGCTGCCCCAGAGTGCCTCAAAGGACTCTGAAATATCGAAAACCTCATCGAGAGACTCTCGAGCAAGTGTTCAAACCGCTAAGCACATTGATCTCCCCTCGAGACCGGCATCAAGCCAGGAGCCAAAAGCCCCAGATAATCAGAGAATCCCATCGAGTTCCTCGAGAGACTCACTGGATTCCCGTAAGCCAGACATTCCAAAGCCAAAGAGAAAGAGTAAAGAAGCCAAAGAAATACCCCAGCCAATTCAAAAGCCAGAGAGACTCCACCATCCGCCGCCTGCTCAACCCCCAAAAGAACCAAAAAAGCAAGAAGAGCCGCCACGATTGGAGGAGACTCTGAAGCCCCTGGAAACCCTCGTAAAAACCCCAAGTGTCGTTTCCGACTTGGACCACAACAGTTCAGAATCCGAACGTGACTCTGAGATAGATTTCATAAGGAACAAGGCAGCAAAGGCTGCAGAAGAATTGCCAGACGAGCGAAAAGGTTTATTCAATGAAGAGAGCTTCGAGGAGGACCTTCCCTACGTGCCAACAACCCTACCATTAGAGAAGAGTGTTGCTGTACCAATGCTCCCAGTAAAACAACGTCTCCAAGAAGTGAAAACAATACCAATCGAGCGACCACGATCAACAACACCAATAAATCCCACACTTCTCGACGAGTTCGTCATGCAGACAGCTCACGACGAGAAGAGAGTGGAAAGAATGAAGATTTCATTGCCTCGTGAGGACAGTTTCAAGCTGAAGAGTCCGCGAAAACACCCGACGAATACATTCACCGAATTTGCTGGTAGAGTTGCTCCTGATTCTAAGAGAAGTGGCAAAACCCCGAGTCCACCCCCTCCACTGCCTCCACGAGCTGTTCCTCGTCCTAGCAATTGGATTAACTTCGAGGAGATTCCGGAGAGGAGAAAAGCCCCAAAGAGAATCCAAACAATTCCCAGAGCTGAGGACGAAGCCAAGGGCTACAGTTACGTGCAGCCTGAGGAGTGCCGATGTGAGTGTCACGAGGAGTCCAGGAGAGCTACCAGCAGAGATCCAGCTGCAGGATCCAGCGGTGGAGCTACCTCAGTAACCAGGACATCCTCCTGCAGCAGTAGCAATGGCGAGCGCAATTGTAATGGTGAAAATTGTAATGTTCCAAGCAGCTCTGGTGATCGTGCTAGCATCGTCAGGTAAACCCACACTTGTACGATTCTTTTCTTTTTTATTCGGGTGGGACACCTCAGCCACATACCACGATAACTCTGATGATTGGTAGAAGTCTCTTTCTTTACTTCCAGTGACAGCTCGTTGGAGTGCAGCTTGAGTATAGAGGAGGGAGGTGGAACACAGGCACTACTTGGCACAGGCAAACCATTCTCCATGGATCTCGATGTTGGGTCTAATAGATCGAGTATCATATCTCAGGAGGAGATCGATGAGAATCATCAGGCGTAATCAATAGTTTTTTAATTGACGATCTCATCAGTTGGGGCTTTTGAATTTGTTTGTGGTTGTCAGTGACAATTCGACTGCTTTTTTTTGGACAACGGCGGGATGTGTGATACGTGCTGGAGAGACTGTGGACAACAAGTGTGACGAGTTTGACCCAGATGGGGACTTTGGGGGTGGACAGAAAATAAATTAAAGGATAAAAAGTTTGGATAAGAATGGAGTGTGAGTGGTTATAATGATTTGCGTCGATGAATGGACACAGCAGAGGCGAATAAATGGCAAAATATTGTGGACACTGACGAGACTCATCAGCTCCAATATCTCCGTTCCTGTGCTTGGATATTTTTGGGTTTGCTGTTGTTGTCAGTGACCCTGAAAGTTTTTATTCTGGTAACTGGTTTTTCTGGAGAAATGTAACACGTGCGAGAGAGATTGTGAACATCTTCTGTTACGAGTTCGACCCACATTGGCCATTGCAAGTGAACGAAAAAAAAAAGAAAAATGAAATAAATTGAAAGATAAAAAGTTTGGATAAGTAAATTGGGGCAATGAGAGTAGTTGCAACGATTGAAAGTCGATGGCTACATCAGACGAGAATCGATAGTGACGAGGCATTTTCAATAGTCTGAGAACTATGAATAGCCTCCAGGAGGAGCTTGTTAATTGAAGATCCAATCATCAGAGACTTTTGAGCCTGTTCTGTAATTTTTATTTTAACATCTGTTAATCCTAGAGAAGTGTCACACATACTCGACAGATTGTGCACATCTGTTGTTACGAGTTTGACCCACATTGGCCACTACAGATGAACAGAAAAAAAAGAACTGAATTAAATGATGAAGAGTTTGGATAAGTGAATTGGGTCAACGAGACTGGCTGCAACGATTTAAACTCGATGAATGGCCACATCAGAAGGGGATCGATATCAAAGATGAATTTTGCTGGGAAATTGCCTAGTCTGGAGTGATTTCTTAAGGAGATTACGTTTCTCCATTTGACTGCAGAGCACTAAAAATATTCAATCGATTATTGATAGTTTTTTGGTGGAGACTGACGAGCCTCATCAGCTCTAATCAAGAATTTTTTAATTGAAGATCCTATCACTGGGGACTTTTGAGTTTTTTGTGCTTATCAGTGATACTACGACTGCTTTTTGAATTTCATTTGTCCTGAAGTAAAGAAAAAATGACATTCTGGGGAGATTGCGAAAATTCAGTGGAACGAGTTTGACCCATATCTACCATTGAGGGATGATGAACAAAAAAATGGATTAAATAATGAAAAGTTTGGGTTGGAATTGGGTCAACGAGACTTGCTGCAACGATTTAAACTCGATGAATGGCTACACCAGAAGTAAATCGATATGGAAGATGCATTTCGCTTGGAAATTGTCTAGACTGGAGTCATTTCGTAAGGAAATTACTTCTCGACTGTAGAGCACTGAACACATTCAATTGATTATTCGTCATTTTTTTTTGGGAGGGAAAGAAAAATAGAAATAAAGGGGAATAAATGAGCATGCTCGTTCTGAGAAACAATTGCACTGATTTTAATCAATGAGTGGATTTTAATTCATCATTCAACTAGCTGGTCTAAATTGTTACTCATCGTGAAGAAAAATAAAAAACAACCAAGACCATCACTTCGAAATTAAGATTAATATAATCACGCGTATTGCGTCGAGCCTTTAGCAGGTCCAAATGGATTTTTTCTCGAAAGAATGATATTATTGAAAATATAAAGTGAATTAATAATAACAGTTGGTGTTCAAGATTGCGAATGGAACGCGATAGGGTACACCGAGATAAATCATAGATGAAAAAAAAAAAACAAATCAAATTAATGGTGAAATAAACTGAAATATTCTGGTAAGAGTTCTCTACATCCTCTCGGTACTTCAATCACTACGATTAATCATAAACCTGTCTCTCTCTCTGCTCAAGAAAATTTCTGTATTATTTTTCCCGCGATATTGATGAAAACAAACGTCAAAAATCCTAGTCCATCCCTCGTTACCTCGTAGACGTATTTTCTATTACACGAGAGGACTCTATTGTGTTCAATCATACGGTTAAAAGAGACATTGTTCGAGTGTGTGACTGCATGAGGAATTTGCGCATTTTTAGAAATAAAGAGTATTTTCCCCCCATTCACATTGAAATTATAATAAGAGGAGAATTCTAAGAGGGAATCCGGTGAGGAGATAAATATAAAAAAACTTTACTTTGAATAAAATTTAAAGTTGAGTTTTCTATAAAAAGAAAGAATTTTTATTAAAGTCTATTACGTTTAATTGTTTGAATTATCAATTTAAAAAAAATCTGGTACTCAATTTGAAGTCTCAATTATTTGGAAACTAAAGAAGATATCCACCCAAATTGTCATGAATTTTGTAGCTTTCCTGGATTTTATCCAAAAAATTCATGAGCTTCTGAGTTATCTCCTCACATAATTCCCCTTCAGAAACCCAAGACGACAAATCCTTCCGTGTCACCAGACAGCTGAAAATTCTGTTGACAGATAGGATATGTGCCCCACGAAAAGCGTTTCCTCTTCTACCTGTGGTTCCTCAAACAAGATACTATCATACACCAAGTATCAACCTTGTTGAACATTTTAAAATCGTACCTGTCGTCTTGCGAGCGACTTATCCCCCATCAGTTGGTTGTAATGAGCCAAACAAATGATAACAACCGAGTGCAAACGAACTAGTGAAAAAATGGTAAAAACCCATTGAATTGAGCAACTCAAAAGACGCCCTAGTTAGCTCCACAATAGTGGATTAAATAATAAATTGAAGAGCCTGTTCCATTGATTTTCCCTTTTTTTAGAATTTTGGTGTCTAGACAAGAAAGTGAAAGATTTAAAAAAAAAAAACTATTATATATAAAATTTTAAAGAATATACCGATATATTATATGAATACCAATGCCTCAGGCCGTCGAATGCGCCTCGTTATGAAATAATTCTTAAAAGGAAATGACTACTGTAAAATTGCGAACGAGAGAATGACGAGAAAACAAATAACACTGACTCTAATCCTTGTTGAACGTTATTTTGTATAGAAAATACGTGAAGCCACTTTTTTATCCCATTTTTTGTATTTTTTGTTATCATTTGTTGCCCTCAGTCCCTCAGGAATTAAACGAATAAGGCGAGAATTTCGCTGAGCTCGAGTTGTTCTCGACTCGTTCGTGTGAGCTCTCGATGCATAAATAAATAATTATCAATTTAAAAATTACGAATGAAAATAATTAAATCAACGGAGCTCACCCAAACGTTCACGAGAGACTGTCCTCCCACGAATAAAAAACAAAACGTGAACGTTTATCGGTTATTTTCACGAATTAAAACAAAGAAGAAAAGGATGAAAGATATTTAAATGTTTCTAATGTTATGTAAATAAGACTCGGTTTGTTAAAACCAATCGAAAAGAATGAAGAGAAAGAATGAATAATGAAACAAGAACAAAGAAAAGTGGAAATGATTGATGAGAGAATAAATTTGTCATGTGTTGATGAGAATTTTGATTCGATTAGAGCATCACACACGCGAGACAAGAGAAATAAAATGTTTATGTGTTTTGAAATTGACTTGCTCACATCATTATTTCTCCCCACCTTGTCAAAATTATTAATAAATGAATTAATAGGGCAATTACTTGGGACTCTGGGATACCTCGGAATCAGGATTATCAGAAATATGAATCATTGGAGCCGACTCCAAGCGCTGATCGTTCTCCTATTCATCGAAACTCCTCTCCTTTCTCCACTTCTTGAGCTAAGGAGCAAGAAAATGAGAAAAGGTTACACAAAGAAATTAGCCATTTTTTCATGCATGCAGACAAAGACATTTTTTATTCCATTCGAAGCAATTCTTTCATTATCAATTGACATTTATTATTATTGATAACGTTAAATTACTTATCCCAAATTGACATTTATCATCACTACTTCCCTTCAACTCACAAAAAAATTAACAATTAATCTCCAGCTGTACTCAAGCCTTATTTGATCCATAAAAAAAAGACCAAAGAAGTCATGAGTTGCAGAAAATGTCGAGCCTTATGACTCCATTAATCGCATGCGAGACGAAATAAAATAAAATTATGGTGTTCCCAAACTCTACTCTACTCCTAATTTCCCTCATCTCCCAGAATAAATAATGAATATTAGTATTGAGTGGTTACATGGGGATCTGGGAGGCCTCAGGATCAGGATTATCAGGGATACGGATCATCGGGATCGAACCCCATAGTATCGCCCATCTCAAACTCCTCGTCGAGGCGATGCTCACCCTCATCGTCATCGTCATCCTCAGCGTCTCTTGCCTTCTTCAATTCCCTCGACCTTGGCGTGACCTCTCGATCCCTGGCCGTGAGGTCACCGACTTCGTCACGTAAGAATATTGCAGTCGCCGTTGTCGTTACAGTCATATTGTTATCATTAAGTGATTGCTGCAATGCCACACACACTGATTAAGTTCTTTTGTCCTTCAGAAGAGCACAAATTACGTATAAATCACTCGCGAGGGCTTCTCGAACGCCCGAACCGACCGACACCCGAAAACAATCGCGAAGCTACTGGTCCTTCCCCCCCGATTAACGAGGCAATGCTTTGTTGTTAGGGCGAATATTCACGGTCGCGAGTGTAAGTGTAACCGTCGACTGCTCCAAATTTCTCAGAATTTACAGCACCTCCCCCCTGCCCCTTCTAGGGCCCACCCTGCGCACAGCGAGGCGCCGCGGTAGCGTTAGCGGCCGCCATTTTGGGAAATACTCCTTGATCGGACTGGTGAGCGAAATGGCCGGCTCGTCAGTTACCCCCACACGCTCTAGTGCGTCGCGTCGAGCGTGTGAATCCGTAAATCCGTAATTAATCGTCGTAATTAACCGATAGATCTGATTTTCCCGAGGTTCAATGGCTATTGGCAATCGCGAAGTGCAAGTGTAGTTGTCGACTGAGAAGGCCTCCGAATTTATGCAGTGCATTCTCCGAAGTGAACCGCCGCCATCTTACCCTCAGTGCGTCCTCGGGAAAACCGGCACAAAGTCGGGCCCTGCCGGTTCCGCGTATTTACATTCGATAGAACGGATTTGTTTTCGTTTAGTGAACTGGTGAGTCAGCGATCGACTGAATAAATGGTGAATTAACGTGTGAAACAGTTTCTCGAGTGTTTTCTGGGCGTGAGAGTGATTTAATAAACGATAATGGACGGATTCCTTCGTTTACCTGCATGACATTGAGAAGGAACAGAAAGGCCAGAAGTGTAAGGGCACTGATGGCTGCACTGCCACCTCCTCCTTTGCCTCCTCCTTTTTTGTAATGCCTGGGAACAATTATTGAACCCTTAATTCTGATTAATTAGGGATTTCATTAATGTGATGATGAACTAGTGACGAGTGAAATTGTGTTAAATATGGAGGGCAAGATGCTTAATCAATTAATGGGGATAAGCAGCCATTGATTAGTGATTTTGTTCATGAGAAAAGACTGAACACGAGAGCAATGGTGACAAATAATACCATAGGGATGCAAAAAGTGCAAAAATTATCGATAAAATTGAAAAGTGGACTTTAACAATGAAATAACTCACCCATGGCCATGAGACTTGTGGTCCCAGGGCCCCCCGTGGCCCCCACGTCCCACATGCCCATGCCAGTGATCAACCGAGGTCTGGTGAGCTTTTCCAATATTCCCAATGCCTCCCCAGTTCAGCAAAGCCTTCAACGTCATCTAGACGCCCAGAGAATCGTAATTTGATCAATTATTAGTGTCTCAAGCAGTGATGAAAATGACAAACCTCTACTTCCTGAAGTTATGTCAGGGACTTTTCCTCAAGGACTCATCCACCAGGAAAATTATCAAAGTGAAATGCGGAAAGTCAGAGTATTTCGTAATGTCTCCCCAATGCGAGGACGAAGTTTTCTAGGAGACGACCTGGAGTAAACTGGCAGTTTCGTCATCGAAAAGACAATGTCTCAGTGTCTCCTCACATTGAGGCGCATTCATGGCTTGTTGAAGAACCAAGGGCCGTGAATTTCCACAGACACTTGCTCCAGCAAAGTGAGTACATGTCCTTTGTGTTCTAGTAAATATGTAGTACGTTATGCATGCGGATGAGCTGACGATTATCTCGTGAATTGCGATTTCGAGGGTTATTATATTTTTTACACTTATTGACAGTGGGTTCTTCCGGTAATTGGGGTAATTAGGGTCTCGTTCTTGAAGCGTTGGCAAATTTTTGTCGTATCAGGGCTGACAGGAATTTTAGGCAATCTCGGAAAAATATTTTTGAGCAGGCAATTAATTAGGGCCGGGATTAATTAGCATTAAACAGATTTTTATTCGAAGGCTGCGTAAGCTCGGGAATTCTCGTCTTCTCGATACATAAAATGAAAAAGTCCTACCGAGTTTACTGCCACTCTCCTGAAAATTACTAGTCAATTACTCCTGGAATTCCAAGGAATTTGGTCATTAATAATTCCCATAATCAAATTAAATTAATTTGGAAGTTATTTCTCAAGCTTAGCTGACCTTATTGGAATGAAACAATAATCAATTCACCAACAATTCTATTTATTCAATTATTTATTAAAATAAATGGGTACAGTCATACTACACGAGCATACAACTTAACTACTAAAGTATTCACGTGTGTCCTAGTGAAAAAAAAATTTGTGATACTGTGACATAAATATATACAGAAAATTATTAAATTTAGCGTGGGTGAAACGACAACGTCCTGAGATGTCTAACGTATTAAATAAATTAATGGGAGGGCGTGACAATTCCCCCAGTGTCATCAGCAAATCAATGAATCAATTGACTCGCTGAATTGATGACATTTTCGACACTCGAGGATGACAATCTCTTCACCGATCCACATCAAAACCATCAGCTCTAAGCTCGTCTTCCTCCCCTGATTATTACCTCTCGAGTTCATAAAAAAAAAGCTAACTACAGATTAATTAATTAATACCACGCGAATCAGTGTCAACGAGGCAGAATTAATGCTCCAGATGTTGTCATTGACTTGTAAAAAGTCTCTTTTTAATTCTGCCTCACACACTTGCGCAATCGTTTCACATTAATAAATATAAATAAATATCGAATAGTTTATCGATTTGGTCGAGGCTCAGTTGAACTCGATATTACAGCTGCTGAGAATCCAACCAAGCCTCGAGAGATTCTCAGTCTACGTCCATGTGATATAATTAAATTTTTTTTTCCATCTCGATGGATTAATTTTAATTGCGGTTAGTGGTTTACCGATGATTCTAATGACAATTTTCCTCTGTCCAATGAATGAATTCGAATAAATGTTTCTCAGCGTCGTTGATGGGATTGATTTCGTTTTTTTTCTTCTCGTGAACTAATGAAAAAACAATATAATGGGCCTGTGAGGATGCTCAAACTGCATTGCAATCCATGAAAATTGTTCGGCAATTTTCACCGGTACGTCCACGACGTGCCGCGTCGTACAGGGCCTCGAAGTGAACTCCACCTTGTCCTTGGAGGTACCAGCTGATGGCGTACCTGAAATTTAGGATGTCTAATTAGGCAGGTTTAGCCAGAGGAAAATCAAACATTTTGGGAGTGAAATCGTTCAACTGAAGTTCGTATGTAGTTTTTGGTGATTTTTTTTTAATCCAAAGGAGATGACGAAATTTTTGTAGAGACTGATTTTGTAGAGGGAATTGAGAGCTACCAAAAATCTAGTTATCAAAATATTCTATCTCTAGCTCAATTTAATCTGAGGAGTTGTTAATGTAACGCGGCGGAATTCTTTTCGTAGACTTACGATCCTAATTGGCAGAAGAGTTGAGATTGTTTTGGGCTGTCAGCAGCACAATCAGCACTAGCTTCACACATGATACGCTCAGCGCATCCACCCTGTTCCTTATCCTCGCTCTTTCCAGTGCTGTAGGCTTTCATCGTGCGCATATAGGCCTGGAATAGTAGCATATGATGACGGTTAGAAAATTACTTACAAAATCTTTTAAAAAATTGCCATTTTTTCGCTCAATTCTCGAGGGTAAAAACAATTCTTCGTCTCGTTTATGCAATGGAATTTTTTAATAAATCATTGGTACCTTGAGCATGGAGATGGAAGCAACAGCAGCTTCAGACACTGAATCACGTTTCCCCAGGGATCTTGCATTCAGGGAACGATGAGAGAATGACGTCTTCAGGGCGTCCAACAGATTCATGACGATGTTGATGAACTGCTCCAGGAATAAATAAAAGGTGAAAATAACATTCACTGGGGGGCACTTAAAAATTAACGACTGATTTTCAATTCAAGCGAATCCAGAGGTGTCCAAATTTTTTTTTTTACTTATCCAAACTCTTAGGAACTTAGGGAAAAAAATGTTGATACAATTATTTGAGTCGGAAAACCTCGCAAATCGCCCAAATTAAATTTTCCATTGGCCAATATTCCGCTAGTTACGACGTTATTAACCAATGAATATTAGAATCGGCAGAATGAAAAAGTCCACTTTTTACAGAAATATTTTAATAGTTTAAAAACATTGTTCTGCAAGCGCAATTATCAAGTGTGAGATACTTGAGGATCACTAACCTCGGAGGCCTGTTTAGCCATTGTCGCAACACCTTCGGGATTTCTCCCCTGTCCTAGAAATGCCCCCAGCACCGCTGTCAATATTCCCTAAACAACCGACCACCAGGGATTCTTTCTCATTTAATGTATTTACAATTGTCATTCATCGTCACTCAACCCGACGCAACTCAGAGGTCATTAAATATTTAAACTGATACTGACGAGATATTCCCCAGCAGATTTGACTTAGGATAATCTGATATTGTTTCGAGCAATTATTTTGACAATTAAATGTAAATCCTGGGGATCATTGAGGCTCTTCGCGATTTTAAATGATTCTCTGGGGTAAAACCGATTGTCATAATTTTTCCAATTTTTTTAAAAATATTTAGAACTGTATAGAAAGTTATATAAATTTCTAACTGCAGTAAGGACTTTCAAATTTCACCGAGAACTCTGCGTAAGGCGTGGGCAAAGTAGTTCGCACTTGAAAAAAATTTGCTCATATAATTTTTTTTCCACTGAAAGTGAAGTAGCTTTAATTGGATGAGAATTTTTCTTTTAATTCGCATTCAATAAATATTATTTAAATTATATTTGGGGACACTGGGGAATATTTTGCTAGTGTCAGCTTTATCCATGAATTTTCAATTTCATGGGTTCTTTTTTATTTTATAATAATTGGTAGTTAATTTTCGAGCGATACTCATCTTTCTAGTTTGCTGGAGGAGGTAATTTACAAGGGTATGAGGCGAATCGCGTTGGGAAAGTTGCGACGGGTCACCGTGACAGTCATAATCATTTTTTTTTTCGAAAATGAATCGTCTGATAAGAGGAAGCAATCGTGTGAAAGGAGTCTCGTCGTGTCTGTGCAAAATACTATTTACATAAAATGAAAGCACAGTGAAAAAAAAATACTGAAAGTGAGGAGAGAAGTGGCAAATACTACACGAAGAAAAAAAATAATAATCATAAAATTTACTGTACAATCGAGATAATGGCAGAGCGAAATTTCGGGAATTTTTATATATAGAGGACTAAATGGGGGGGACTTCAATTTACAATATTTTTATGAGTGGGAGACAGGCTTTCACGACAAGTTCTTGTGAAATACTAGGGTAGAGGAGATTCTCTTACTTGCATGGTACCGCTCTGATTGTCGACTTTGTCGAGCCCACCGTCGACGGGCTGTTGGGCTCCTCCGAGAATAGCTGTAAGAACACGAAGACCGACATTCAATAGATTGGACCAGGGGCTGGCGGCGACCCCGTCGTCGATATCATTTTTACTTGGGCCAGTGAGGGCTCCAGTTTGACCCAGGAACATCTGCATCAGCATGCCTAACATGCTGGACCATGAAAAGCCAGTTGCCCCGCCCTCCTAGAACAATTGATCGTTCATTGTATCGAGGGAAACTATCAGGAGAGATATAATATCTAATTTTTTAATTCCAAAGATCTGGAAATAATATTTTCAACTTTCGTTTAGACGTGAGGGCCCAATTTTAGGACTAGAGGGTCAGAAGGTCGTGTGAGGAAATTATTTTCGAGTTTGAATAGGCTTCTTCATTGTCGGAAATTATTTGTACATCTGTAGATCCTCAGCTGTCCTTACCTGAATTGAGTTGGATCCAACATCCTCAAGATCATCAATTCCAACTTTTTTCATAGCATTCGGCTTCACCTCGTATTTCCTCTCCTCCCTCAACTGGGGCGCGTGCTCTTCAGGCTTGTACACCGGATGCTGCGGCAGAGTTGCCGCCTCACCCAGTGTGAGTGCTACTAAGCACAGGGCGACGAATTTTTTGTATTCCATTCTGCAAAATTGACGGTTTAATTTATTCATGGAGATGAGTTTCGTCATCCACTTTCTCTCCTTTCATTCATCCTCCTTTCTCACAGTTGACGTCAGCTACTGATTACTTATGTTCGCGAGAATTCAAAAAATGGGAATAAGGGAAAATGACCTGATTGGCTAGCTACTTCTGAATGATGACAGTTCATCTTTTTTCTCGAAAAATCTTTTCGTGTAAAAAAAATATTTATGGGCTTCTCAATTTTTTTAGCTCCACCGGGCGAGGGGATAATTACTCCATAATTAAGTGAAACTTTGATTTCGGAATTGAAGCAGTTCTACTCTTTTGATAAATTAAAAAATCATTCAAAACTATTTAAAAAATTTAGAATACCCGATTGAACCTGGAATTGTATTTTTGTCAGTCTAATGACTTTTAATTTGACAAAAAATTATAATCCGGGGTTTTCTATAAAAAGTAATATTTCTTTTGTGACGATAAAATTAATTTTTCTCATTAGGTGTCAGTCGGTCCCAAATAAAAATCAACAATGAAGATCACATGAATTATTTCAGACGTAGATTATTATAAATTTCGGTTCCACTGATGTCTGCTGACTTCATTAATTTCAAACCATTTCCCTTGATTTAAATGATAATAAGATTGAGCTCTCCCTCTCATCCAAAAAAAGTCAATTTTTTTTTCTGCTTCTCATCGAAGAATTTAGGTCAGAGAATCCTGTTCAATGGTCACGATCAATTGGGCATTGAATAAAAAATAAAAATCCTGAGATATTTTATTGACAGTCTCGATACGATCAGTTGAATTCCACCGCGAGAGCACACGGGCTCATTCACGCGTGCCGGAAAACCTTGACCATGAAAGTGGGTCACTGTGGTTAAGGCCACAAAGTCGGTAAGTCCACCAGTGGATCGTCTTGTTAGCCCACTTCCGTACAAGAGGGTACATTGAACTCGAATCTTACCGTTACTCAAAAAGGGGGTCGCGACCTACTGCAGCTTTTGATATTTTTTCACCCGATTTTCTTGACATTCCAACTGTTCGTGGATTAATAAAAAAAAAAATCAATGCCTATTCCTGGTTACTGGGGAGTCATTCGTCAGTGTGAACTTTCAAAAAACGGTACCTTCTTCAATGGAGGGAAAAAAAAAACAACCTGAACGAGTTTCTAACTGTATTCTAACACTTGAGCAAAGTCCAACTACCTGTTGCACAGGTTTTAGGGAGACACTTTTTTCAAAAGAGAGGGAGAGAGAGAGAGAGGGAGAGAAAACTACCTCAACCTTTCCTAATCCTAATGATCGCATCCTCCGGAAAAATTCCAGAGCTGAGTGTTTAGAGAAAATGTTGAACTCGAGTGGAAAAGCAGAAAAATTTCTAACAATTCGCGAAAAATCGCTCATGCTCTCATTGATATATTCACGATCTCCACTAAATACTCACTTTCTAACAAATTAAAAATAATAATAATAACGGCAATAATTGAATAATTGTTTGATGCAATTAGTAATGAATTATGATCGTCAGAGTATTTTTAAAAAAATTGAATTTACGTGATTTCGTTTATAATTACTGGCACACGTGGGACAAAAAAATCCCGTAAAATTATGAGTAAACGTGAATTTGAACTTTCGTACTCACTTTGTTGAGTGCAGGTAGATTTCCGTGACACTGACTCTCAGTTCTGAAGATGTTATAGCGCGAGGGGTCTTCTATATAGCCTGCAAGATTTCCACCGCGTGGGGGTAAACCGTACGGCCAATGATTGAATTGCTTTGGCACTGTTTTCAATGGAACTAACCAATCCTCTCACTGGGCAGTGGGCCCCGGCGTGGGCCCCCTCCTGAAGGTGCCACTTAATGCATTCTTCTTTTTCAAATTGATTTTCCCCAACGGTTGTGAATTTTTTATTAATTTTTTTCGACACTCATTACTCCCTTCGCTCTCCTCAGCCGCTGGCCTCTTCTGGAGATGTGATGAGAGTAATCGCGAGGTAATTCGATAAATCTCGGTGTAAATGTGTACAAATGATGCTGGCGATGGCACGTGGCGGCAAAAAAATTCCGTTGGGTTGTGGATCATTGATCAATCGAGTCATGAATTCGGCTCAGAAGGGATTGAAGACAGTCGGCGATATACTGGCGCATTTGTTTTTTTGAAAAATTCTTTTTAGTTCACCTTTTTTCACGGACTACATACTTCTTTGAGGATAATTCGGGGTGTGTAAACCCCACATGCTCATGGAATTAAATAAACTCACCTGAATGCCACGAGTCATGAACAAAAATAAATAACAATTTGAATCTCTGTGGCAGTAAGGCTCACCGTTAACTCGACTGTCGCCTTAATTTGGATTTAATGATCGCGATGGTGAACAAATTACGGTTCTAGCTACCTCGTTATTTCCACGAACATCCGCCTGAAGTGAATTTAGAATAAAATAGTAAAATAATAAGGTGAAAGAGTAGGCAAATTGTTGACTCAATAGTTGGAGGAAAAAAAATTATAATAAAACGATGGAACTGTCACTGTCACCAGCGACTGTCCCACATTGCTTCATTGTTTTCCCTCCTGGGATGGAGAACTGGGTCTACCCCATTAGCAAAAAAAAAATGAGGAAAATTGCCCTCAAGGTCAGTTCAAGTGAGGAAGAGAAAAAAAATTCTCATGTATTTGTGGAAAAACCATATCGCGTCGCTTTACTTTCTTTTCCATCATCGCGTGTAAACAATGCAACGCGTGTGGCACTCGCGACGTGCTGGCAACTTTCTTGGGATTCTTCTCGAATATTTTCGAACCCTCGCGGTTGGAACTCATGGAGATGAATGGTGTGGAGGACAAAATCGGGGGAAGGAACAATTGCCCGAGGAAAGTTGACCTTGTCGTTGTCTTCGAAGGGTGACGACCTGTAAAAAACCCCATCTCATCGTGTGTTGTTCCAGGTATTTAGACATCTTACGACCTCATACCTGAGGAGAGTAGAGTAGAAAAAAATGAGGGGATAGCGTTTCAGGAGCAGATCGAGAGGAGATAGAAAATCAGGAATTACTGGAATTCTTTGGGTTTTACTTACGACAAGGAAGTCATTGAAACAATTCCAAAAATTAGATGAAATTTTCCAGTTTTTACTAAAAGTAGAGAATCTGTTGAATTTCGAATTGAAATAATTGAACAAAAATGAATGTTACACTTTCGATGGTTACACTGAAATGGAAGGAATAATCGTTTGACGGAACACTTGCAGCAACAGGAGGCATATGTTTATTTACATTTACTTATTATTTGTTTACATTTTATTCTTGAACCTGCTAGTCAGAGCAGGTCTTAGGCCTTAGACCCTTTGCCTGTTTAGTCAGTTACTCCACCGAATTGGGCCACAGCACATGTCTCCCGGGTGCTCAAATCAAAGGTTAATATTTTTTTTCTTTATTCACTGAATTTATTATTTCAATTACCAATTTCTATTAAAATTAATTCTTGTCATTCTGGCAAAATTTACAAATCATTCTCGTCACGATCAGGCCCTCGATGGGAGCCGGTGATCTAGACACTTGTAAATCCTCACCCTCTCAATTTATCTAAACATCTACACAACAAATTTACCCAACATTACGATCCCGTATAAACGATCATTAAAAAGCCAATGTACTTGGTATGCGGATTTGAATTAACGGGACAGCTTCTCGTTTTCATAGTTCTCAACTATGCAATTATTATCTACAAGCTAAATCTGTACACACATATTTAAACGGAATGTTGAATAATGCCTGACGTGGCAAGAAAAGATGTTTGAGCACGCGAAGACCATTGTACCATTACAATGTGAATTACCCCATAGGAAAAAGGTAAACAAAAAATACGAGCGTTGATGCACCTAATAATGTAATTGCTCGAGTTGTAAGACAAAACGTTACAATTTTTTGTTGTTGTTCTTTTTTTCTTTTTCGTCAGAAGCCATTGTAGTACGTTCACGTTGTCAGTGTTTTTGCTGGAGCTCTTTTTGTTGGTCATTATCAAGACGTTAGGACAATCGTGAGCGCCAGAAATTTTGTTTCCGTTCGACTCCACCCTTCCCAGTAATCCTCTCTCCATCATCCACTTAATGACAACTTCCTCGCTGATTTTGTGTCGTTCTGGATCGTCGAAGGGTGAAAGAACTGCGATTCATCATAACTGTTCCACTAGCGGGATGCGGGAGCTCTTCTTATTAACAGCATCCTGCTAATCGTTTGCAACAGTTTGTTATCCTTGTTCATCATCTGGGGATGCACAAGTGGAGTAGAATGTCAATAATCTTGGCTTACATTCTTTTGATTTCCTACTGTTGTGAGGGATATATTTTTTTTTAGCCTGGATAGATTGATACTGGGGAGTATCGATATACACGTGTCGTAACGGTATCAGAGAATTAGTGGCGGTAGTTGCAACGTCAGAAATTTCTTGAAATACTCGACAATTGCTCCTGCAAGTACTCTAGAATGCAATTTTTTTAGGTAAAAAAATATTTGAAAAGTCCAGGTAAATCGGGGCTTCGGAAAAATGCATTTTTTTTTTTTCTAATTTGAGGGTAATTTTCTAACAGCGTAGTTGTGGTGAAATGGTTTCTTTGTAGTACCGGTAACGACCTGGTTACACTAGGTTTGCTATGACGGATGGAATTCCATTGATGCACTGGGTGAAAGGGCATGTTGAGATGTCTCAAGAATTTCTAGATATTAATTTGTTAATTAGTTTATGGATTGCACTTTAATTTGCGATCGTTACTTGGGAATGACATTCCGGTCTATTAATGGAGATTTTAGATTCTTCGGTAATTAATTAATTGAGGCATTGAAAATGTTAGGGCAGGTGCAGCGAAGAAATTCACGATAATCGGAAGAATTTTTTTTCCTACAAGTTTTTCCTTGAAAAAATTATTATTGAGCTCATGAATTGGAATTACTCGAGTGGAGTAAAATCTCAATAATCTCGCCTTAGGTTCATCCCATTTTCTACTGCTCCCAGAATTTTTTTTCTGTCAGACTTAATTGATACGGAGTAAAATCGATTTACACGTGTTGCAACGGTATCGAGAAATTGATGTTTATATTTACTGATGTTGTAATGGTCGCCTCTGATACTGTTGACGACCCGATTATCCCGGAGCTACTGCACTTGGATGACTTGGATGAATTCCATGAAGTCATTGGGTGAAAGGGGATGTCAAGCCGCTTCGGGGCTATTGCAATAAAAATTTCATTCTCTCCGTTCATTCATCAATTGATTGACTGAATCATTGATTTGGAGTTTCTGGAGTGCAACGAATTAACCAACCGATGATTTGAGGTCAGCAATTCATGTCGTTGATTATTCTATTGGACTTTCCCCCCGGAATTTGGCTATAAAATTTTTTATTTTGAATTTTATCGTTACAATTTCACGAGATAATGCAAACTCTTCGTTTCGTTGCTTTCCTTCGGTGACTCTGTGGTTGCCGACCTTGTCGGCAATTTTCTATCCTCGAAGACGAGCAATTGAGGTATGACTGCACCAAGTGGACGGCCTGTTACAGCTATTCGACACAGAAACATTCGACATAGCGGGATCAAGCCGGGCTCGATTTACATAACGATTTGCGGCGGGATACACAGTCCAAATGTGTTGATATGTTCGTGAGCTTGCGATAATGCATGACCATATCTTTCATTTATTTACGGTGGACTATGTTGCGATTGATGGCGAATCCTGCCAGGGGATCTTGCAGCTGAGGCTGCATGCTTGACCTTGGAACGGAGTACCGTATTCTGCAGCATTAACTTTGTCTGGTGGCGGTTGCACTAGGGACTTTCTCTCGCTAAAATTTTTACCCTGCGCAGGAAAAAATTAATTTTCCCGAATTTTTTATATTTATTTAGTGGCTGAATTAATTTATATCTATGATTTATATCTTGAATTATTTTTAGCAATAATTCCCCGTGATTGTTCTAACGAAATAACGAACATTTGATTTTTAGCAAAAACTACGTAATAGCGATTTTTATTTCAGGGGAGTTAAACAAGTTTCTCTTTTTCAGTTGAAAAATTGAATCATTCCGGACCTCTTTTGGATTTAGCATCCCGCCTACTCTCTAATTTTTTTTAATTTAATCTATGTCCTTCTAGATTCGTCTGTTAGCTTCAGGGTCATGTGTGACGCACGCGAAAAGAAAGTTTAGATGTGAAAATTATTGTGGTACGGTTCGGGTTTTTGTTTACTACTTGCCTAACACTTTCCTCGAGAGTCTCTCGTTTATTTTTATTTTTTGTCGTTTAAAATTGTTTGAATTCTTCTCTATTCGCCGTCGGTAAAATTCACTCGTCAACTTATTACCCACTGGGGGGTAAATTCTGTCTGCTGGTAATGTAGGAATCGTCAGGGATCGTTTTTGTGATTTGTACTTTGTATGATTTGGTGAAGTAGATGCCGCAAGTGGCTTACATTTGCGGCAATCGATGATTCTGCGAGGTCGTTGAAGTTTGCAATTCGATCGCTTCCTCTTATTTAAAAAAAAAAACATGATATCGATTTACCTCGAAATTGATAGACATCGAGCGATCTGACACGATACCCTCGCACTTCTAGGAATTCCTATCGGGTAATCGTCCTTCTTAATTAAAGATTTTAATACCCTTGGGGCTTTTTTCGGTCGATATGAACTACGAAAATTCTCCCCCCAGCGGCGGGGGGGGGGGGGAATAGGCGGACTGTGCACGTGCTGGCGCCAAAACTGTACGATCGGGGCCAGGGGTGCATCGCGTATTGAGTGATTAAATGTACGATATGTCGAGTCAATTTTTCTCTTCATTCATAAGAAATGAAGTCGAGTGAGAATTTTTTTTTTCGTGATCATGATTTTTTTTTTTTAACTACCAATTTGTTTTTTCACATCTACTTTTGACACATCTACTAATGATTGTTGGGGGAATTTTTTTTCTAGTTAAAAAGTTATAAAAAAATAGCTTAAATGAAACAAACAACACCTACGGTTCACAGCACCCGTTATATAGAGCGCCTCTGATCGACCGAGAATAAGTTTTAACGATTTTTGGCTCGTGTCCGCAGTGACTTCTCGGAAAATCTACAAACACATTTTGGCAAGAGATCATACCGAGACCTCGTTTGTAATACAATATTCTGTCAGCCGATTGAGGAACCAATTTGTTTATCCCCCGGGTGGGGAAAAAAATGAAAAATGGGGGGAGAGAGAGAGAGTCGATGGGCTTCTGGTGAGAATAATCGTTTGTTATTTTTGTAGTGAATTGATTGAGCCTCTCAATCGTGTCTCACTCTTCCAGGGGGTATTTCACGCAGGTGTGATTCGGGGGAGTTTACTTGGTCATCAGCATTTCAATGGTCCGTGTCTCGACACTTTGACAGAGCCATATCTTTCATGAAAGAAAAAAAAAAATATCCATTGTTGTCCCTCTGATCAAATGCTCTCTCCCCTCCTCACGTCATCCCTTTCTCGTAGAGTCAGGAGGAAATTCCTGACAAAAGCATTCTCTCCTGCGATGTACTTACTCGAAGTTCCCAAGATGTTCAGTGAAGGACTAGTTTTTAATACCGCCCACACTCGAGATGTTATCGACTGAACAAACACGCGACCCCGTGAAATGACGGAGGGAAAATATCGGGATTCTCGTATTTGAGCTGTTCACGCTTCGGTTGGAATACTCTTAGTATGCATGGGTTCGGGGCTACAATGGTCTCGAATTACGAGGAGGTCGACCTCCCTCTATCCCCCTCCCCCCCTCTCTCTCTCTCTGAGGGATTTCCATAAAATTATCCTGAAAATCTACCGCGTCGATTTTTCTAATCTCCAGCGAATGAACGCATTTATCATTTTTGAAAATTTATTCGTGTGTCAAATTAGGCTCGCGGGTTAATGAATAGAAATTAAATTTTCATGGATTTCTTTTTATTTTAGATTGATAGAGTAGAAAATGGGTGATCGATCAAATTCTAGAGAATTATAGAAATACATCAGTCGTAATTAATTATTCATTCCCTAATAATAGAGTTATTATTATTGGTAATTATGATTATTAATGGATTTTTGGAAATTCAATTTAGAAACATCCCTAATATCTGGAACCGAAATTTCTTTTCATTAATTTTCTGATTCGATCATTTCTACTGGGAATTTTAGGAATTTCGTTTAAATTTTGTTTTTTTCCCTGAAAATATCAGATTTCTGTAATCTGTAATGAACCTGGTATTTTTGAAATGTACACGTGTCAAATTGGCTTTTTGAGGTAACGATTGAAAATTTTATTTTAATGGCTATTTTTTTTTTCATCCGATTGATAGACTAGCAACTGGGGTAATTTGTATTGAATTATTTTTTAATTGATTTTTTTTATAGTTGGATTTGAAATTGCCCTTGATCACTCGAATCAATCAATAAATTCACTGACAGCTGATTTTTTAGGAGATAATTCCGGTTGACAATTGCAAGATTTTTCACTTAACATTTTTGTGTATTTTTTTATTTTGCCCGATTAATCGACTGCAAGTCGCTTTCGATAACTGCATTGGTAATTACCTGTTCTTTATAAAAAGACAATTTAGTTGAATTACTCGGGAATTAAAAACAAATTGCCAATGAAAATATCTGTTGCAATTTTAGTACTTACATTTATATCAAATGTCAGATGCTGACATTTTCAAATTTGTTTGTCTCAAAAGTTCAAGAGTTGCCGTTGTTTTTCCCTGAAAAATATTATTTTTTTTACCCTTCAACTATTAGAAGAATTAATCATTATTTAATCTATTCGATTATAAAATTAGTTTGTCAATCAATGAGGCAATTCAGTTCTCTCAATTTTTTTCCCTCAGATTAATAAATAAAGAAATAAAAATTCAAATTCGATTAAATTGATAAATTGGCAATGTCACATTTAACGCATTATCTTTCACTAAAATTACCTTAACAATTACAAAAACTAATGTTAAACAGTGAGGATTGATTTCTGTTTTTTTTTTCGTTTAAAAACTTATGAGATTTTTCAAACCGTCTGGTAATGACCCCATTCATCATTTGATATAACCTACTCAGATGTCTGATTAGTTCCTCGAAATAATGAATAGAAATTAAATATCAATTGATTTTGTTTTCTCCTTGAATTTAATCAATCACAAATTAGTATAATTTATACTGAATTATTTTCCAATAGATCTCTCGATAATTTGATCCTCCAATTTTCTTTACCCAACAAACATTGGGCTCTGGCCTCAAGATGAATCAGAAAAATTACGAGCTACGGTAGCTCCAATTCTCCGAAACTTCACCGTGATATACATCGCTATTACAGGTCCATACATTCGATTTCCTCCACTTCCTGATGCCAACTTCCTGGAAATTTGTGGGCAAACTCCCTCCGCTTGACTAGAGAGTCGCGGGTGGCTGAGGGGGGGGCGGAAAATGCTCGCGCTGTTCGCGTCTGAGTCACGCCAGTGCCAAGAGCCAAGGTCGACAATCCACCCACCACCCACCGCCCCGCTATCATCCTCACTCTTTTTTTCAATTCCTCGGTGAATTTTCTCACGTACGATAATTGCATAATTTTACCCAGAAATATGTCATTGGATCCCTAAATTGAGTGCCGTCCTCATTGACTCATTAAAATCCCAAAACAACCGTTGCAATTCGTTAAGGACACAACAATCCCTTAATTACATTATTTAAATTGAAATATCGACAAACGACAATTAAAATTCACTGCAAATGACTTGTCAAGAAATTAATTGCTCAGTTTATCGAGTAATTTTCTTCTGCAGTAAATAAATTCGAAGATAGGGAAATGTCGAGTAGGTTTTTTTATTAATTTTACAAAATATTTGGTTTGTCGATGAAAAGAGGAAAATAAATTCTCTCTCAGATGAATTCAGGTGTAACCCACATGTGAGGATCGATGAATGTGTAGAGGCACCTCTAGCATTCTCTTCCCACTGAATAAACGACGTATTATTTTCTCGCAAGAAATCCCCGTGTGTGTAGACCGGTGAGTCATCGGTAGACAGGTATATACACGCTTGAGCAGGGGAGCGAGAAGTGGCGCGAAAGTGCTTACAGAGTTGACAAGAGCGGCGGTGGCAGGGAGTTGAGGAGACGTTTGGCATTCCTGGAGCAACCCCATGAGTCACCCACCAGTCATCCCCCGACTATACCTGTTACCACCTGTTGCATCTGACCTCAATGCAAAATTCCATCTCTCCTGCATTCACTCCACTTTCTCGTTTTGCCGATTGCATTGAAATTTTTTTTCCAACAATTTGGGGGGGATTCACCCGAGTCTCTGGGCCTTACCGGACCTCCGGGCATTGGAGAAATTGATGGGGAATATGGTTAATCAATTAAATGACAATTCAATTTTTATTGCTCCGATGGCGCGAAATTTTTGGACATTTTGCACGAGAATATTTTTGAGACTTAATAAATGAAATTTGGTAATGCGAGGAACAGTCGGAAAAGGATTGAGAAAATTTGGAATAGCTGGGTCTAGGGACTCCGGGATAGGGGGGGATATCTTATCAATTAAATTATTTGTTTTGACAGGAATTTATGCATGAAGAATTGAACATTTTTTGGAAATGTGTCAATATAATTAATTTAGGAAAAATATCGGTTTGGAGCCACAAATTGCCCGTCACACGGCGATGATAGTATTTTGCCTGCAGCGAGGTTTATAAATATATGAGTCAGCTAAATTTTTTATCGCCTAATGACATATTTTACTGGGTAAAAATAAAAATCAACGGTTTTTGGTAAAAAATGAGTGATTCCTCTTGCTCGCGTTGTCTGTAACTTTGGTTTTTTTTTTTTGATAATTTCGTGGGGATTCCCACAGATTCTGGCGCTTATCGGACTTCCGGGAAACGCCAGAGGCTCTTTAATAACTCAAATTTTATTTATTAAAATTTAATTATGGGGTTTGAGAGGATTTTTGATATTGCCTCTGAATATTTTTAAATGGGCCAATATTTGGGAGAAATTTCTCAACAAAAATCTGTATCCAATGGATAACCAATAAAATCCCCTCTCCAATCATTATAAATTCTGAGTTCTTCTACACGTGTCGGCCAATCCTTCCAAGAATTTCTCATTCACTGGCCAAGAGCTTCCACGAAAAATTCATTCAGAAATTCATTCTGTCGTTTTAATGAAAAAAAATGGCATGACAACTTGCGTGAGTTTCTTTTAATTCCCGTAAATTCATGTCAAGATTTCTTATCGCCTTTTGTGAGACGCGTGACTCACAATCTTGCCACTGGGTAGGGGATCGATTTCAGTTGAAAAAGAAAAAAAAAACCCGAGCAGTTGCCAACGGACGTCGATCTTCCGGGCGAGAAATCGCGATATCTTCGAGTGTTTCATGCGTTATTAGGGTGACTCAGAGCGACACACTGCAAAAAAAAAAAGAAATGCACGAGATATTAATTCCACAATGACTTAATTACAATCGGAACCAACTCCTCCTTGTGTACTTGGATGGAAGTGAATGATTGATGCGTCATCGATTGGCATCGCGTAGTAAAAAAACCGTTGAAGTCCATAAAAAATCCAGTCAATTGGATTTTTTGCAAATTAAAATTGGACAGAGTTGAATTTTTTTACCGTCAATTCCATTACAAAAATTACAATTTTCGAGATTACAAGAACGTCTCGGATATTTTTAAAATCAATTATGATTTTAATTATGCATACAATTTTTTTCTTTTGCAAATTGAAAAAAAAAACACATTAAAAAATTCAAATTCTTGTTTTCCACGTCAAAAAAAAAATAACACTCGAGATATTAATGCCACAATGACTTAATTAAAATCGGAGCGAACTCCTCCCTCCTCTGTCAACTCGTATGCAAATGAATGATGATTGATGCGTCATCGATTGACATCTCGTAGTAAAAAAAAAAACGTTTCCAGGTATTCACGGGGCACGGCTACAATGAATATTACGACTCAATGAATTTAATTATAAACTCGTGTGTAGGGGAATTCATTATCGATATCCACACGATTGTAATGCGATAAAAACAATGGATCGCTTCCTCGGTGTCTGGGGAAAATCGAGTAAACATATTTTCGTATCCTACGACCTTCGGATTGATCATTGCGAGAGGAAGAAGGAGACGATTATTTGAGAGAGTGACAGAGGAAAGAGTTATCTTGAGATTGGTGTGTCGAGTCGATAAGAAAGCCATGAAAAATGTTTTCTTCCATCCGCCGATGAATATCTCGCTGATTCAATATTTGTGGATTAGATTCACTTGGTTGTCTTAATATAGAGAGAATTGAGGAATAAAAATCTGAAGTTTCTGGAATTTTAGATACAATTCGTTGGGTAATTATTTGAAGTGGATTTAAGGCCTTTTTGCCAGGTTTTTCATTTTTTTCGAGGAATAGAACTCAAAAATTGCAGATTTTTAATGTGAACCCATTAAAAATTCTCACACTCTTTTATTTGTAAACAAATAAAAACTAATGAAAGGAATTTTTTTCAATGTTTAAGTTGAACAGCAATTACTCAGAATAAAAAAAAATCGTTCACAAAATTAAACGGATTAAAAAATAAGTAAATTTCGTTCGACCTTTGGTTACAAAAATTGCTCATTTTTTCAATGAAAAAAAAATACATTAAAAATTGCTAGAAATTGCTTTTCTAAAAAATATCATGAAGAATTATCTAATGACATAATTGTTCTGTTCACGGAATCGACTCACATCACACGTCATACATATTACCAAGTGTGTCGTCACACATTGAATGGCGTGAGCTCCGGGTTCTCCATTGCTCTCAGGCCCCAACACCACAAGAATACCCGTCTCTCTCGCGGTTACGTAGATAATACTCGCGACGTCAGACCCGAGAGAAGCCCATTTCTGAGTCACGTCCGCTACTCCACGTGCAGTCGCATGAGACTCCCATTATTCCATGTGGATTCATGACATCTCCGTTTTTTTTTGTCTCAGTTTTTTTCATTACCGAGATTAGTCAGAAAAATTGAGGGGGAGGGGACATTAATGAATTTTTAAAAAATATTTTCTTATCGCAATACGCTACTCGGGTCTTTCCACTCAATTTCCTCCTTGTGACGCACGAATTTATGTTGAATTCACTTGCAACATTAATTATTTCGGGAAATTCCACTTAAGGCACATCAGTTTCTAATCATTTTCTTATCTTATCAGTTTTTTTATTTCCAAGTTTCGATATCGATTCCACGAAAGTTCGAGGGCAACAGGTATTTTATTTGTTATCTTCGAAGAGCTACTTAATAAGTAATTGAGTAATTTCCCACAATTTTGTCGGTCATTCGGGCGATGATTCGTGAATTCTAATGATTCCTTCGACTCCAAACAATTTTCCGCGATTTAAATCCTGGAAATATATATTTTGTTTAATAAAAAATCTATCGTCACTATTGTCAAAGCCATCAACTCATAAACAACGATAACAATATTTTTAATTGCAAATAATTCAGTACACTTGGAAAAATTGAACTGGTCCCAACAATTATTGATTTATAAAACATTGTATCGGCTAATCTACGGCATTCGTAAAATACGAGAATATTCAACTGAATTTTTTTTTAAACCAAGGAACAACTCAACCTCAAAGACATTCGTAAAGATTAGATTGGGATTTGCGTAATGTCGGGTCCAGCAACAGCCGTTTCAGTTGATTTTACAGTTGTGCAATGTATAGCTGCTCCCAGGTGGCGACTTTCCCGTGCAAAATGCTAATGCGTGGACGAGTTCTGGCCAATGCGGATGTGCCCCCTCCCTCAATTCAAATATCAGTTGGAGAATTCTCAAATATCGGCTGGTAAAATTATTTTATCAATTAATTCACGAGAGAGCGGGAGGGCAAAAAAATTATTTACAATTTTCAAGCATGTTTGTCGAGCTCTCGATGCGGTGGGCGTTAATCGTAACTGGAAAGTTGAAAACTGGTCGGCCATTTTGCACTGGGAAGAACATTCGAGTGTCCCCAAAAGTATCTGATACTTGTGGTGAAAAACATTTTGAACAGGTTCGCCCGCGATTTTCGTCTACGTCATGGGAGAATGACAATTGGGCGGTGGTGAACGGGGGGGCCCGCGGGGGGGGGGGGGGGGGGGGGGGGGGGGAATTTGGGGGGGTTGTGTTGCCGGGGGGTTTGGGGGGGGGGGGGGGAGGAGGGGGGGCGCGCCGCCCACTTGATGATCTGCCGGTCTAGTCGGCCGAGTGCCTTACCATCTCGAGGAGGCGGAATATCATTTTCTTGATGGTGAATCGGGTACATTGAACGATATTTATATTTTTTTTTAGAGGAACTGTATTATCCGTTTTACGAGCACTCCATTCGCGGAATTATTGGCGAATGTCAGGGTACCCATTGACGTCTCAATCAGTATCAGATTTTTTAGTTCATAAAATTTATACACGCGGAGAGAATTTTTTTAGTTTAACCTACCGCTTCGTTTGGTAATCGCGTAGACTTTTCAATGTTCGCGAAAAATTATCCAATTGCATTGGATAATTCATTATATTTAAAAAAAATTATGCGCACGTCTAGATAATTTTTAATGCAATGTTTTCCCCGAAAAATTGACAACTCTTATTGAGGAGGGAAACAAATTGTACCGAAACGCTGGGGTAATTGTCCCCGAGGGAGCAATTATACAACAAAACAATTTTTATTGGTAAAAAATTTGTCTCTTCGTATGTAAGAAAATTCTCCAAGAAAAATATTATTGTTTTTAAATGGAGTATTAAATTCAACTCGCTTGATTGAGTAATTTGAGTTCTCACAGTCCGCCACGAGCCCTCATTAACTTTCCTCATGATCCTATAAATCGTTGACAGCTTCAATTAGTTGAAGCGACGGAAGCTATTCCCGAGGCGCATGAGTCGCCTCAATTCCGTGTTGTAGTTTATAGATTGACATTCCTCTCGGTTTATATTGACGCTCTCAGATATGTTTTATGCACTGTGAGTGGTCATTCGTGTTGGAATAGTCGCGACGTTCGCCGAATGCAATACTCCCCTGGCAAGCGATGCCACTAGTTTCTGGGAGGCGCTGGCGCTTGTCGCACACCCGAGGCGTCCCACATACGGCTGTGCCAGCTCCCTTCCCCGAAATCTCGGGGTAAAAAAATCCCCCTCCAACCACCACCCACCTCCCACCTCCCACATGTCATTATTAACTCGGAAAACATTGGATTAATTGAGGAAAATATTATTAAAGGTCATCTGGCGCATTAATTACTGCATATTTATCTTTTCTGAGGGGGGGGAAAAAAATGGTCTTGAAACTCGGTCACGATTCGAGGGTAATACACAACATATATTAAGTCACTGAGTGGCTGCGGCCATTGCGTAAGACTGCACTTCAAAGAGAGCCGTCGTATGAGTCAAAGTTGTGCCATCGCTGTTGAAGAATATTAAAGTCATCTGATGTGTGGTAAAGAGATAAGAAGACTCGATTGCAAATGAATATCGCATAAATATTTTATTTTTATTGTTTTTTTGTTTATTTTAGCCAATTAGTATTGTTATTGAGGGGGATCTTTAAATGAATGTAGCGAGGGAAAATTAAAAATTTTCGTAACAATTTTATTGATAATTGTTCCAGGGAAGTCGAGACTCAGGAATTAATTCGGCGAATTCTGTTGGCAATTGGTTTATTTATTATAAAAATAATTTTAGTTAATGCGAATACGTCACCTTGACATCGTCAAGCTGAGTTCAAGCAATTCAACGAGCCCTGTTTTTCTCCCAACATTGTAAAAATAACGAGAATAACGATAATGCAACATTCGCGAGGTCTCCAGAATGAGTCCTTGACTTTTCGCCTGCAAATCGTAAATTCCCCCTGGCCACCGTAGACATTTTAACGTCTACGAGTATTCATAACACATGCGCACCAACCGAGAAGACCATAATTCCACTAACTTTACTCGCGGATATCTGTCTCTCGAGGCGATTATGCGCAGTTTATCAAGGGAGTCTCTCACTTCTTTTTTTTTTTTCATCTCCCTCACTAATTTAATTAATTTATCACTCATAACTCGAGAACAAAATATCCATAGAAGCATTTTATCCAGAGGGAGTCATTTATTCGAGAGCTTTATAGCACCGAGATAGTGCAAAAGTGTCTATTCAATTTCCCCATCTCTAAAGCCCATGTGGAAATGAAAATTCCGTTAAGTAATTAGTTTGACAATTGTCGTGGCATTTGGCGCGGTTGAATTGAATGCAATTTCATCTAAAAATTTCTGTTAATCTCATCACGAGGTGGCAAATTTAAAATAATAATTTTCGAAATTTATATTTTAATTTCTATTGGATGAATAATTTATTTGCTGTTGTAAAAATTTAACAACCGAGCCAATGAAAACTAAAGTTTACAGTTATTGAAATTTCCGTGGAATGACAATTTTCGAGACATGTACCGGAAAAATCAGTCGAAATATATTTCTAATGCAAGCGGGGGGGCGCGGCCCCCCCCCGGACTTGTACGAGGCGGGGCCTCGCCCCCTCGTCCTAGACTGACTATCTTTTTTATTGCCTGACGACTGCCCTCCCCTGAATTACGAGTAGAAATGAAAATTCCATTACACAATTAATTCACCAATTGTCGGATGCTCTTGTCGCATTTGTCTCGTCCAAATAAAATGCAATTACATTTCAAAACTCTTCCGAGTTTCATCTCGCAGTGGGGAAAAATTTCATGAATATATATGGCATAATCTCGCATGGTTACGAGCGGTTACCACAGAAATGTCTCCTTCATCTTCATTCTCTCGCTCCCTTTTTCCCTCTACTCCCGCCACTCGTATAATCCGGTAACGCGATTCTCCCGCCCGACTAATTCACCAAAGTGAGCAAATGCGAGACAAAGAGTCGGAACTACTCCACGCACTAGTCCGCGTGTGCTATTCCCTCAATTTCTTCCTAGTTTTTTTTTTTTTTTTTTTCGGTATAACGAAAGCGAGGGATTGGTAAAATCAATACTCTGGCCCCCGCAGGCGATCTCGCCCCTTCCGTTTCACTTTCACAACTCCTCGGTCTCGGTTGTAAAACTACTAGGGGGACCCCTGTTCTCTTTTCTCTTCACTTCACATACTACTTTGGCGAAGGGGCTGGATAGGAGGGGGCGAGGGGGTGCATGTGTAGCCATGAATTTGCGTTCCCTCGCACGAATGGGCCGCAAAAAAATACGGGGGATTGACCATAAATATGTAAACTGAAGTGATAAAAATTTAATGCTTTTGTTTCTGGAGGGGATTCGTAAGGGCGCGAGAGGGCGAGAGATTTGGGGGAAAATAAACTCAGTTAATTTTTTCGTTTAATAAGTTTTTTGCCAATTTTTGGCGTGGAACTTGGCGATATGTATATTTTAATTATTATTAACAATTGAGGTACTTTAAGTGGAAGGGATTAAGACGTTTAATAAAATAGAGGGGTTGCTGTGATTAAAAGCGAATCTACGGTGATAAAAAATAAATCATCAACTCAGTAGACCAATTTTAATTGCCATCCGCCGATTATTTCCTCAACTCGGGGAATATACTTTTGGGAAGGACAATATGCCGCGGCATTTTAAGGGCCCGCACGCACTGTCAATAGGGGTCAGCACACGTCCACAGCTGGAGTCACTGGGGGTTTCTGCTTCCACCATACGGGATGAGAAAAAAAAAGAGAGAAGAGGGGCCGACGATTTAAAAATGTTGAGGTCAATGACCGATTTCATCGGTGGCTCTTCAAAAGCCCCCGGTATTCACCCACCCCCATCCTCAGTCGGCGTGTTTTGTCCAATAGGAAGAAACGACTCATTTACATCTCAAAAGAATACTCAGGACCCTCGAAAATTGGATGGAGAGGTAATTCTCCACCTCCATTCTATATTAAATTGAATAATAAATAAAATTAACAATTTGCAGGATATTGGAATTTTTCACGTGTCGGTGGGGGGATAGCTTTACTATTTTTTTTTTCTTTTTCAATGGAAAAATGGGCGAGCGTATGGGGGCCTCCTATCGTCAGGCTTCTCATGTTGTGTACTCTGCATTTACACTGCAAAAACTCGTAACGAGAGTGTCGACAAGTGGACTCTAGAGTTACGCAGCCACTTTAACTTGTGGAATATTTTTTTTACTTGTCTTTGGATTATTCAGACGATCATTTGTTCTTTTATTAATTTTTTTAGCGAGTGTAAATTTTCAATAGTTTATTCTACGGTGAATTATATTTTTTAATGTTCTATTACTATTAATATTTTTTATTAACTTATCGTTAATTCGTATGGATCAACAGAGCCAGAGCCGGTCTACATATTTTTGCAGAATCAGGGAAAAAATTCAATAGAAATTACCGTTTCGTTATATAATCCTGTAGTATTTTAGCCGTTCGCAGAAAATTACCGGAATACTTCAGTAAAATTTGTTGATTACTTAATCAAAGTTTTCCAGATGTATGTATAATTTTTGCGGACTGATAATTAAAGTTATTTAGCTATCCGCGAAAAATTGCTCAACTTCCCAGTAAAATTTGTTAACTTCTTACTAAAAATTGTCTAGACGTGTGCATAATTTTTGTGAAAGATATTGAAGTTTTATATCGCAATATTTGCAAATAACTCCTGGACATTAATTTTATAATGTGAAATTTTGACACAATCAGACCTTTTGCAGTTAAAAAATACTTAATACTGACAAAAAAAAACCTCACAATCCTGGACAAGTTTTTTTTTTAATGAAAATACTTGTAAAAATATTGCGGGAGGATTTGAATCCGTGTCCCTGGCTCACTGACCCTTTTTTTGACTCACGGCAAAGCCTTCAAACCTGCCTCGTAAACACTGGATAATGTTGCAACGTCGTTCGACTTGACTTGTCGTTTTATTTCACCCGAGGCGAGGAGGACGTTTATGCGTTCTCTTTCTTCACGCCAAGACAGGATTTCTTTATTTATTCTTTTGGATTCTCTCCACCGAGTGAGGATAATGGTGATGGTATTGGATGCGGGGGGGAAAAAAAGGGGGAAAGGGGGGTAGTGGAGTGCACGAGGGAGAGAGGTTAAAGAGGTCCCGAGAGTGCAACCCTTCGTGAGGTTTTTGCGAATTGGCAACAGACCAATCCTCCAAATTCGGCACGATGACTAAGAGGATCAGCTTGGCCTCACGGCTACATTTCAGCCAATAAACGTCGCGTTACTATTATAACGCGACCAATGGCATTTTGTAAGTGGTGGATTTATTGTTTTATGGGGGAGCTCCACCTTTATTGGCATTTCGTCATGAGAATTAACTTGAATAAATGAAAAGAAATTTTTTTAATCAAACGGATATTTTTTCTAATTAAATTCTTTATTTTTTTTCCTCAGAAAAAAATCATATTCTGAACTGAATTGAGTGCCGTTATTTTTGCTTCTAATTTTTTTTTTATCGCAAAAATTTATTCTCATTCCAGTGATTCTCGTGGTGACTTGAAAATTAATTATTTGGGGGATGTCGGATTAATGAATGAATGGATAAATGGCCGTTTTATTTCGCGAAATAATGGATTTTAAGTCGGAACATTAACGGCTTAAAATAATTTATTTTTATGGACGAGAAAAATATTAATATGGTATTTATCATTTGGAGCCCTTTCATTCGTTCATTAGAGTTCATCCAGGTGAACGGGTGAATGGAGGAGTGATATTTATCGAGCCTCTCTGGACACTGCCAGCTGATCGATCTGTCGGCATTAATCTTGAACACCTGGTTAGCGTGGGTGCCGCTCAGCCCTCCCTACAAAACTCTCCCCTTTTCCCCCATCTTCGATCGATCAATATTAACTGGTCTCACAGCTCTCACTATCAATCTCCCGATCCCACGAAAATCCTCCCCAAAAAAAAATTCACCCCATTATAATGCACTCAGTTATTTTTCTGGACCCGGAGGAAGCTAAACCAGAGAGGAAATCGCGGAAATAAAATCGCATTCGGTGCTCCGGGCCAGCCTAAATATTTACGTTAACTCGAGAGTCTGCAGCGCTCGAGGATTTCGAAAATATCTAATGCAAAAAAATTGACAAACATTGGCCGGAGAATTCCATTCTTTTTCTTTTTCTGAATCTGCAAATTTTCATTCAATATTTGTGTTGAAACTTCAAAACTGGGGTATTTATTGATTCAATCTTCTCGAAAATTCCAACAGTTTATCAGGGACAATAAGAACTAACAGCAAATACTCAATTTTTTATGAAAAAAAAATTGTATTACTTCAATTCAATTTCAAATTAACGAGTTTTACAATAATTAAACAGTTAAATAACTAAATTATCCCAAGAAAATAAGAACTCGCTCACATGATTTCAGTATAAACTATTATTACCTAAAAATTGCAGAAATTATTCACTACAATGGGAGCATTAAAACAATTACCATAAATAAAATTACAGGAAAATTTACCAGTAAATTATTACCACTGAAGACAACCAATTACGCCTCGGTAGTAATTTTCAACGAGAAAAATCGTCATCTTTGCCTCAGAAATTGATTTTTCTCTGCATTGCAAACTTACAAAAAAAGAAAAAAAATTACAAATAATCTCCCATTACTCAATACTTCCCTCAAGCACAATAAACCATCTCATTAAAGATTTAACGCCATTCCCATTATCTTCCGATGTATTTCCCCCTTAATGACAACTCACCCACAGATATAAAAATAATCACCGGTATATAAAACATACTCGAGAATAAATTGCTCACAAGTAGAGGGCGAGTCACTTATTTCAATACGTAATATCTGACCCAGCAGTGTAAGGAAAAAAAATTAATTCCGGGGAGGGGGGGGGGGGGGGGGGGGGCAGCGAAAGCGCCCCCCCACCACCCGAGGAAAAAGGCACGACAGCAGGATGGGGGAAAACAAAAGGGGGGCTGGAGGGGGAGGGAAAAAAATTACCGGAACGAATGGAACAAAAATTCAATCTTTAAAATTAAATATTAGAATGGCTCAAGTGGTGGCAAATACCTTGGAAAATGTAGGTGTGGATTCAATTGTCGATTGCTACGGTCAAGAATTCCCATTGAATGAGAATCGAAGAAAGCAATACCCATGATCTCATGCTGTGTATCGGCTGAAAAATAGATGTGAGGGAATACAATAAGATACTTGCATATGCATAATCAGTTTATGGCTCATAATAGTTTTTGATTTATGGAAGACGTCGACTTTTCGATGACATTACAATACTTAAGGCTGATTCTTCACTATTTTTAGATTGATCAGTGATTTAACATTTGTTCATTGGAATCTATCAATAATGACAGGATTTGTTTTGCACAGGTACAGCAGACTGGAGGTCAAATGGAATTATTTCATCGTTTGTTTTTCAAGTTTTTATTGGCAATTACTTTTTTGCTGAATCGGAGAGAAATTTGGTATTAATTACTGGTCTGTTGTATTATCGGGCAGTATTTTTGCCGCTCGGGGAAATTACTGACTGCTTAGTAAAAGTCATTCGAGGGGTACGATAAAAATTCCCCAACTTGTCAGTAAAATTTATTAATCACTCACTGAAAATTGTCTAGCCGTGCGCATAATTTTTTTTGAAGATAGGGAATTTTATCAAAAATGTCTCTAGAGGCATTCAACTCTAAATTAACATGTAATAATTGAGCTATTAACATTCCGAAGGTCTGGATGTTGTCGAAGATGTTTGATTTTTTTTAACTCAAAAGTCCACTCGTCGAGAAAAATCCATAAAATTATTGATGACATTAAATTATTGACGAACAATTATTTCTCGGAGTTTATTAAACGTTTCACGATTTTTTTTTATTTACAGAATTTATCCTCCACCCCTCCAGCAACAACTGACGTTTCGACTAGATATCCTGGCATTTGCGGTGAGAGGGCTGCTCTCTAACATCCATAAACCCCACCACAGTATGAAGTACGAAAAAGGAATTACTCTACTAGTCTCCATTGTTCTGGCGTTCTACAGGGGTTGGACGTTTTAAGTGGAGTTCGTGATGAATGAGCTATCGTTTGGTGAGTTTGAAAATAATTTATATCGACGGGGGGGATCATTGTCTTTTCGATTTTTACGTAAGCTACTGGTTTTATTTTCTGCGCTGTAGCAGCCGCTCCTGACTCCCCTGATTAAGTGGATTTGAAGTTCTGTTGAACTGCGATAGGATTTTTTTCAAAACACTCCGAGTCAGTTTCTTTAGAATTTCTCATGAAATATTTTTTTTTAATTAAAATTTGGACTAAACCTCTTAGTAAATTATTCCTGAAAATGAAGAGGCATTTAAAAGGGATCTTTAATCAATTTTTGGAGGCTGAAATGCTGGAGTGTTGAGGAAAAAATATTTAAAAGTTGTTCGTAATATTTTAATTTCGTAAGAAGTAGAGTTACTTTAATTTTTAATCTCATCCCATCCACTCTAATATTGTCTGACATAACTTCATGACTTTAATATTCGTGTACTTCTCTTGATGGGGGTGAATTTCAAAGCGCGTGTGAGATCGTCATGCAAATCATCTCGTTTTATGAGATACCTCATTGAAATACACTTGGGCATTGTTCCACATTTCTCAGTGGGCAACTCAACGTGTCCACGAGACTTTAAATTCCATCGGAGGGGAGTTTGATGGCCGAGTGCTACTCCCTGGGATATTAAATTTCGTTTAATAACAAGAGCTAACCCGACGAATTGGATTTCCCACCCACTATCGTATACATATCGTCAATTGCGTTAACGAGTTCACAGCCCACGTGGGAAATATTTTCCCAGTTATTAAGGGGGTTAGGCGACTCGAGAGGCCGAAAAAATTGTCTTCTTCGTCTTTTAATTTCGCAACAATCATAAAATAATTGGGAATGGCAGAAATGGATATTCATCATACGTATCATTGTCTGCAATAATTTTTTTAAGGGATTTGACGAAAAGATGAATTGGGTCGGCGTTTTTTTTTTTTTTTAAATCCTCGAGTTGTTGTTTATGACTGGGTTTTCTTTCATAGCAAAGGGGAAAGACTCGGGGGTTTAGACTCGTTGACAGATATATCATCTGACATTAGGGAGAACTCGAGGCGTCGGGTTAAAACGTTAATGTCGCACGATTGGCCTGAGTGGCTCCAGCCGGGCGTCCACTCAGCCATAAAAAATCAACACAAGTAGCTCTGTTCTAGGCGATATCTAAATTGTGGATTATGCTCATTTCAATTTTATTGAGTAGGCGATGCACGATGACAGCCATAGACCAGTTGTAGAATATTGCTTTTAGAATTGAAGATATTGTTCTCAATTCACAAACTGAATTGCCAGAGAAAAATAGGAAAAACTGTCTAAGCCTACCTTTGCTATAAATATTCACTATTAATAATTACAAATAAATAAATTACGGGGAATTGCGAGAATAATTTTCAAATATCGTACAATCCAAAAGCCTTGGGGGCGGATGAAAATTTTTATCGAGATCTCATTAATTCCTTAATCTACAAAAAAGCCCTTGTCCTCCGGTCCCTAAAAATGGTAATCGCCAAAAAAATTATCTCCCCCAGCACGCACCCTAAAAATGATAGCGTTCATCAAGATAATATGTTAATTAGACTCCATTAAGTCAATAAATTTAATGTTCTTTTATCCTAATGACTCTGCGATCCGGCAATTTAATGAATTTGACCTGGGGAACTGGCGAAAAAAAATTAATAATTCAGTCAAAATAATGAATTGCCAATTTTTTCTTATATCTCTCTATTTTTCTTTCGCGTCGTAAGAGTTACGTCTTATCGGGCTGTGGGTGGACAAAAACTTTTACCTCAGAACTACTGAAACTATACGAATAGCGATAGTTTCCCGTTGAACGCTCTCTGGGGGGGGGCAGTCTATCGCCGATAAGGTAAACGAACCACCCGAGTTTTCAACGACAGCGCGGGCCCTCGAGTGTATTTTACGAGGCGAGGGTAATATGCCAGGGGTTCGCGCAGACGTGGCGCCGGGCGTCCCGACGCCCAGACTATCAGGGGCCGCACGCACGTTGACCGTGAACCAGAACCTACCGGTGTCCAACTATCCCCTACAACACACCTAGGGCTTCCAATGCCTCACTTCTCATTTATCCTCGTGCTCTCTATTTTGTCAAACTCGAAGAGCCCATCGACACAATCTGAGTGGGTAATCGTGCCTCACTCGATATGAAATGCAATTAGTTGTTTTTGGGTTATTTCAAAGTCATTAGGGATTTAATGAGACTCGTTACCTCGTTAGAAATACATTCGTCGGGGCAAATCCATTACTGATGCGATGAAAGTTGGGAAAATAAAAGAAGCTATTCTCTAGGGAATTGTGTTGCATAACGCAGGCTATTTTAATGCACCTCATCGCATAATTGAGTTAAATAAATTATTACTCAATTCTGGAAGAAACGTTTTAAACTCAATGCATGGATTTGTTAATAAATTATTCATTCAATTTGCTTTGCAAGTGCAGATAAAAGACGCCAAAGTGGAAAATTAAGTTTTCCGAGGAAATCTTATTTTTATTTTAATGGGATTGCCTAATGGGGGCATTTATATATTTAGCAGTTAAATTTTAATGAAATTTCGTAATTGAAAACCTGAAATTTATAAAAGTATTCTTGATTACGGAATATTGTTGTCCTGGTTACGGCAATCCGAGCGGTCAAATTATTTATTCAACTCTCTTGAGATTACGAGAAAAATTTATATTTCTCCCTGGATTTTTTTACGGCTTCACGTAAAAATTTCCGGGACGAAATGTCTCTTCATTTTACCATTTTATATACAGGGAGAAAAATTCAGTAAAAATTAAATTTACGTTTTATAGTCGTATATTATTTTGGCCGCTTTAGTGAAATTCGTCGACTGTTTGTTTAAAGTTATCGAGGGGGGTACGATAAAAATTATCCAACCGATCAGTACAATTTTTCCAAATGTATACATAATTTTTGTTGACTGCTCGATAAAAGTTATCTAGTTTTCCTCGAAAAATTCCCCAACTGCTCCGTAAAATTGGTTTATGCCTCACTAAAAATTCTCTCGACATGCATATAATTTTTATTAAAGATATCGAATTATGCGGTTGGTTAATTTTTAGTAAAAAAATTTCTGCGCATTCCAATCTCCCTAAATCCATTCCGTTAAAAAGAAAAAATCAGATATATTTTCCGCAATTATTCCCAGCGCAATTTTCGCCAAATATTTTCCCCCTCAAGTCATAAAAAAAATCTAAAATATTCCCACACAAAAAGCCCAATATCTCAAACTCTATCTGTTCGCTATCAGAGCCCCGGAAAAACCTAAAATACACTGATCGATATTCTCGTGGGGGGCGGCGGCGACGGGGGAGGGGGATCAGAAATACGAAGGTCGTGGCGCGTGTCAGTGCGAGGGGGTTGCACCCAGCAGTTTCCGTTCTGATCCCCCTCTTCGCATACAAACACCGATCGATACGTACACAAGGGGTTCCTGCCCCCCCCCCTCCCTCCCCCCTCTACCGCCCCCTCTTATTTCAACTTTCACACTGAGGAATTACGAGGAATTCTCGGACGTGGGTGTACGCGAGGGGCGAGGGGGGTGAGGTCTCCATATTTATCCTGCGGGCTTTTTGGGGTAGTCCTTCCCCAGCAGACATTCACCCCTCGATCCCAATATCTACGAGGGTCAATGCATCCCCCTGGCAACTCCAACCCCTGCACTCACTATTACGTGACCATTTCTTATGTATTTCTCGCGTTGCATTGTCCCTGAATGACGGGAAATGGATATTTACGTCTGAAAAACATCAATTTCTTCTCATCTATTATGCCTCACCCCCCCCCCCCCCCCCCCCCCCCCCTCGCCCCCCCTGCTCCCTTACGGTGTGCCAATGGTGGGCTTATACGTGCCATGGAAAAACGAAAAATCCACTTTGCAGCCTCTCTCGTTCTCCCTTTTATTTGCTCTTCGCACTTTTTCTCGGCAGTTTTATTTTTTTCTTCTTCTTCTCACTCAGCAAGAAAGTTTTTAGTGCGGCGCCGACGCTCAACGAGACGCGTCTCAACTTAGGCTGGTTCTACATTGCGTGAGGAGTAGTCGATGGTTGATTTTTTTTCTTCAACTTTATGAGGTGATTAATTCATCAGGCATTGATTAACTCATGCTCTGATTTTTTTTCTCGCGTTCTCCAGGGAAAATTTGAGCTCCTCGTGGAAAGATGTTTCATTCGGAAATATTGTTTTGTTATAAAAAAAAGGGGATTTTTCATTGGGAAATATTTTTCTGTTGTCGACAATGGGAATTAAATAATTATTTGCGAATTATGATAAAGTGACGAAATTTAAGTTTCGTATTATTAATCAACGAATGCAGAATGTACTTAAAAACGTAACAGCTGGTTCATTGGAAAAAAATAGAACGACGAGAGGGAGAAATATATTTTTTTCTCCCCCTTCGTGAATATATCTTCTTCGCCTTTAACACCGCAAAAATATAAAACGCTTGAGCTGGAAGGCGTACATTCGCGTATAGATTCAGGAATAAAAGGACCGAAAAAAAATTAATAAAAAAAAACAAAATAGTTATTCATCCTCAGAGGAAATGCAGAGTGTGACACAAAAAGATAAGAGGAGGCTTCGTTTGGCGCCACATAAGTGATTCACGCGTCGCAAAAATAAGATCAGAACTTGAGCAGTTTGCAAACTAAACTTTCCTGGATATTTTAAATTTACACGTGTTTTCATTAAACGTCGCTCTTTATCCTCAATAATTCCTGGAATAAGAGAAAATAAAAATAAGTGCGGACACGGTTGTTGTTGTTGCTTGTGAAAAATTGATGGCAGGAGGAATTTGAAGGTGAGGAGTTGGAGTATAATATTATAAAAAAAAAAGGAAAATTAAAAGTCGTCACGAATGTCATCCAACACGCTCCAGTAGTTTTTTGAGTATTATCGTGAGCATTCGGTGATAATGCCTCTATCGTATCCCAGTATGTCGATCTATCATCCAACCGTGACATTCCGAAGCTCGGGAATTATCGGCTAACACTAGACCTTGAGAGTTTATTTCTACGTTGGAAAGTTGGATTTTTCGAATTTTAATCTTTGAATGTTCCGTTTTTTCCTCAGACGAGAAAAAAAATTGGACTTGAAGAATTTTGTATTAAAATCATTGCAGAATTCAAGAAAATGCTCTGGTGCTTAAAAATCATCGACGGTCGTTAGGGAATTTTCATAGAAAGTTTTGGTAATTGCGCATGTTTTTTCGATTAATTTACTCGGTTTTTTTTTTGTCCTACGTCCAGACATTCTTCGGCTCTCGCTCAAGAACATTATTCAAGATTTGTTCTCTCCACTAAGTTTTGCCCCTTTAGCTGGCAATGCCGGACATCCGGTCTCGATACAGCCTCTACATCCTTTATCCCTTTCTCCGATTTTTGTCACTAAAACTTGTCCCGTGTACTAATACTCACCAGTGGTTTTTAGGGAGTTACACAAGCATCAACCGGAAATGTCTGAAAGCCCTGGCTTTACCTTTGTTTTCCTTGGCGCTGTAGCTAATTTTGCACGTCAATACTCAGTAACAACAAAAAATTGTTTATTTACCCTCAATAATTGGACTTTCCTCGTGGCGAGGTGACTTTTAAAAAATACAATAAAAAATATAGATATGTCTGGAAAATAAAATCGGTGGAAAATCAGGGGAAAAAAATTGAAATAAAAATGATGAAATTGTACATTTTTATTTTAAAAATTCAAGTATAACAATGACAATTCTCACAAGTCTTTCGTTCCCCTTTCCGTTCAGCCTAAACGAACTCTCACCGCCGCCCCCAAATTTCCCCCCAAAAATCGACGAATCGTGCCAATTTGGCATTGTGCGAATGAAATAAAGACAAAACTGCATTATTTCAATTAGCTTCCCCACCAGAACCCCTCTGGTGTCGTGTGCCCAAGCGCTCACAGTCCGGGGGGGTTTTGAGTATAATTTTATACCCCAAGAGCAAACAGGTGTTACGATGACTGTATATCGGCCTGAGTATGCGTGACGCGCGCGTGCCAGCCGATGAAAACGTGTGCCGTCGAGCTGACACGTCTCGCGCTCACTCTCTCTCTCTTTCTCTCAAAAAAAAAAAAAAAAAAATCACGTATTGTTGCCATAGTCTACTCACGAGGGCCCAATAGAAAGGGTTTTCTGAGAAATATCCCAAACAATAAAAAAAAAACGGAATTCCTACTGTTAAAATCGAAAAATCAACGGCAACTGAATTTTTTTTACATCGAAGGAATTTATTCAACTTTCCACATTCTTGCGGCGTCACAGGAAACCATCGGATAGGATTTGGAATAAGATGGGATCCGGGATTATGCTCAATATAAAATTTAAACAAAAATTAATTCTGAACATTCAGGAAAATGGATATCAATTCAAAAATTCGAGTGAAAGTATTCCTGAATTTTAATAATAGTCAATATAATTTCAGAAAAAAAATCTGGGAGTTCAGAGAGCGCGGAAAATTTATGTTAATTCGGCGCTGAATATTTTCACTCATTAGAAATTCAAGTGCAATGAGGAATTTTCGAATTTCACTGAATTTTTCGGGGAAGCCGGATATTTTGTTTTTTTTTCTGATAGTTCGATTAGTTATCGAGGAAGAGGTGTCTCCGAGTTGTCTCAGCAACTCTGGAGGTGTCCCCGAGTTGTCTCAGCAGCTCGGGAGGTGTCCCCGAGTTGTCCCTAAATTGATGAAATATAAGTCCAATATTTTATGCGTTTTAATACTCCGGGAACAATGGAAATTGAGGGAATAATTTTTCCGAGTTATTTATTATGGTGTGTATGAGGTCGATCGATTCCAAGAAAGTGCAATGTATGTCTAGGCCAGCGCACGCCTCTAGCGCAACTTTGACATATTATCTTCCCAACGCGGGTGTTGCGGCCCAGTGCATGTGCACCTCGAGCGTGTGTGCATTTCAATGCTGATGTGATGAAAAAAAAAAAAAAAAAGAGCGAAATAAAAAGGAGGAAAAAAATGTTGAATCGAGGATAATCACGAGCTCACGATCGCGAAGATACCATAGCGACCTTATCCCAGTAATTACGATGCAAAATACACGATTTATTTATAAATTCGATGCGCAGCGTTCGAGGGAGAACCTGCGCCTCGTTCCCTCCGCTGAATCTTTATTCGTTATTTTCAGGCCGGTTCTCCACTGGCGATGCTGGTCCATTCGTGATGTCTGGCAATCTGCCAAATGGGATAAATCCTATGTGTGCAACTGTGTCTCGAGATTATTCCGCCTCTATCGATTAATTTATTTTGGCATTGGGGGATTTTTGGGAGGGGTATATTGGGAAAATTGCATGGTTCAAAAAAATATATTACGAGGAATTTCGGACTTTCAGTCAGTGAATTTTCAAAATTAAATTTAATGCACTTGAGCCCCTCTTTGTGGAACAACTTAAATTTTTCTTATTTAATTGTCTGCTTAAAATGTAAATAGCGGTAATTACTTAAAAATTTAGAAACCTTTTTCGGGATGTTTAGGGCCCAGAACTTGTTGATTAGAAATTGTTTACGTCAAACGATTCTCATCTCCAAAAATAAATTTACTTATAATGTCTTTTAAAATTGGAAAAATATTTCCTAATGGCTCAGAATGCAGAAATGAATTAGGACTTTGACGGCTAAATATTAAAATCACTGATAAATACACGATAATTTGGGGTCCAAGGTGCGGGAAACTACTTGGATATCCTTGAAAATTCGTCAATATCTCGTAAGTGGTGTCATTAAAAATACTGGGGGAATTTTTCCAAAAATTTGAGGACAAATTTTCTATCTACCCTCATTACTGTTGTCACATTTGAAATCCATTTCGTAGGTTATAACGACCACCAATTCCAATGCCATCAATTCCTCAAACTAAACGAGCGAGGTTTTCCAGCTTATCCATCGGACGCCACACGAGTGTTGCTTTCTGTCTAACAATTTAATTCTAATAATTAATAATTCTAATAATTAAATACTTTAATCCATTTGTCCATCTGTCCATTTGTCCATTTGTCCATTTGTCCATTTGTCCATTTTTTTTCAATTCGAGGACAAACAAAAATGGACAAATACAAACACTCGAAAATAAAGTACAGAGTGAATTGAATAAATTACCCCAGGAAAATCGCAATTACAATATTCTTTTCAACTTAAAAATTTCCATCCCCAAATGATCACGGAAATTTTCGCATCGTCTTGTCTCGAGGGCACGCCGCAGGCTCGACATCGTTTAAAGAAAAAGGGAAGCCATTATAAATCCATTACAACCGAGATGGGAATAAAGAACTATTTATTCCTCCCCCCTCTTCTGCCCACCTGCCTTGTTTAGACGGATCTCTCGGATAAAAATCACAGCGCATGTTGCATCCATCCACTGTTAAATTTCATGGCCATCTAGAACATTCGTTGGTTTTTTTTTCTCTCTCTTTTCGCAGTCAAATCCAAGACAAGGACACTATGGTTCTATGTGGGAATACAAGACATTGTATCCTGCGAAAAATAAAAATATATTTCTCAGGATTTTCAAGGCTGATAGACATGCTTAGATGGATCTCTCCCGGCCGAGTGAACAAAGAAAATTGCCACGAGAATTATAAATTCCCACGTCCAATTTGATTGCTCATTCGAGTGACATTCCTCGCGAATTTATTCTGACAGTGAAACGGCCCTCCCCCCCTTTCCCCCCCATCACCACCACTTGTTATCATTCGGCACCAGTAATTTGACGCTGTTTAACTGGAGTGTTATTTAACCGATAAAGTACACCACGTGCAAGAGTAGGTCTCAGTACCTGGCCACCTGCGATCAATCATTGTCGCGAAAATGGCAAATGTAAACGTCGTTTCGTGGCTGCTAATACATGGCCTGACTGTGTCTCTCTCATCTCTCTTTTGCACATTTAATTTTTGCCATTGGCGGTTTTGTACGTTGTGGACAATGTGAATCCCGCTTGGAATTCCAAAAGCGTCGAGACTGAAAACGGCGAACGGTGTCAAACCCATAATACTATTTATTTCTTCTCACTGCGATTTTTCATCTTTTCATTTCCATCCAAACAAAGAAAAATTGGGCCCCATTAGCATGAATATTTGACAACGGAAGTGGCGTAATTACCGGAAGGGAGTGGATTCTTTGTTTTCACTTGTTGCTTTATGACATTCGTTTTTTTATTATTTTTTTTTTTGTATATTTTGACGGCGTCGCGGAGGATGAAAAATAGATGAGGGACATGTGACGTTGACGTCTATTTCTTTGTCTACATTTTTTTTTCATACAGCCGGCGGTGGTAATGTCTTGATACATATTTTTAAATGTGAAATTCCATTGAATTTAAAACTTCAATTGTCAAATTTAATTTGTTTTCTAATTTTTTTTTTCCTCCATAAATACATGGAAATTTTCCAAAAAATTAGCGCAGTTGGGGGAAATAATTTATTTATCAATCGAAAAGATTGATAATTAAATGGACTATTTAGAAAAATGATTTTCATGTTAAGTAATGATTAATATTCCAACGAAATCTCAAGTTTTGATGTCCTCGTCAACAATGAAAAATAGACGACGCGAGAAATGTGACGTTAACATTAATTTCTTTGTTGACTGTTTTTTGAATTAGCAGGCGCTGTTAATGCCATGATATATATGTTAGTGTCAAGACATTTCACGGGCGAGAAAAGCGGTCAACTTGTTGGCAAACACGTCGACCAAATGACGCAGGGGGGATTTCCTCGGTTCGGCGTTAACTGCAATTGTCGAATGGCACACTTTCACGTGCGCTTTTACTGAAAGCACAAGTCAACCCCATAAACAATTTTCTCTAATGTATTCAGCTGTGAATGTTGCGGCCACTTGAGTCTCACTTTTTACCTGGCAGTAGAATTTTTTTTTTGCCCGTGTCTTTAAATAGGATTGGGCGGCTTTTCGATCGCGAGTCGACCGGAAAAATCGCCTGTCGGCCGACAGACGTCGAGAAAAAATAATCACGGGACTTCATTAATTTTCACTTCAGTCGGATGTGATAAACAAGTCGACCTTGTCTATTTATAAGCGGTTTTGTTAATTCATCATTTTATACTTTTGATTCTCGCGAGACTAATGATGGGACACATTGTGGAGTGGCAACAAGAACCGGTTGTCTCGAAAATCGCCCTCTCCCGCGCCCACTGTATTGCACGAGGAAAAAGAAAACTGCTACAGCGAAAGCGATTGTGGTGGTTGGCTGCGTGCCAACGACGTATGATTTTTTTTTTTTCTGCGCAAGCCGAGGAAAGACAGATAATGCAGGAGGAAAATATGATTTGATTTAATCGATTTTTTTTAAATCTCTCAATTGACTTTTCAATGACTTTTCGCTAGAGGAAAGTGGGGATTAATGGCAATTGGAGATTCATTTCTCTTGCTCATTTTAATGCCCAAGGATTTTCAATGGTTATGCAGAATCTCCATAATATGCATCGGAAATCTCAAGCCAAAGAAGGAATGCCGGGAAAATGAGTCGATAAAAATCCTAGTCACGTCCACTAGTCTGTCCCGTTTGTTGGTTCGGCGACAAGGTCGAGGCCTGGGTATTTCCCCGCGCCTTCCGTTGCAATAATTCAAAAAAACTCCCCTTCACCCTCGCCCCCTGGACAAAACGAAAATCTTATTTAAAAATTCAAAATTCAAAATTAAAAAATTTAAATTCCCCGCAGTTCGTTATACCACCCACTGGCGGTTGCAATAATCAATCTGCGTTGGGGACATCAGAGAATCGCCTGACATTTAACATAAACATTAACAACAATTGTATAGGGAGGGGGTAGAGAGATTTTCAGTTGTCGGTGGATTTTTTTCCACCCGGTATTTTTCGGCGTAATTTTTCCACTCGTTTCTCTCCAATTAGTATTCCTCATTGTCCGCCCAAAGCAGGGGAACAACTGAAAAAAAAAAAAACTCCCCAGTAAAGTCTTTGGCTTGTACTCCGGGTACACGTGTCCTTTGTTACCGAACCTAGAACCGTTTGTCCACTCGGCAATTCTTCACGCATACACATGCGCATTAACACATAAACACATTCCTCGTAATGCAGCAATCTCTTTATTGTTTCTCCAACATCCCCGTTGTGTTCCATTATACTCTTGGATTATGTACACACACGTCACGGAGACACTGGACTGTATGTGCTAACTGCGCAACGAGCTAATCTCGGGTTTTGAAAGACGAGATAAGAGAATTGAGAGTGCTAAGAGAGAGAGATAAAAGCAATGGACAAGACCGAGTAAATAGAATTTTTAGTTAAGGTATTTATAGTGGGGTGAATACGTAGGAGGTGAGACGGAGGCGAATCTATTGTTCTCTCGTGTAAAAAATCTCATTCGAGATTTCAATTAAAGAGTTAGGCCAGTCTAGGGGCCGAAATGATAATTTTTTTCTGATTTTTTTGTTTGAAAAAACCGGGCAATAAATTGAGATTACGTTTCCTAGTTCGATTGAGTATTTGAGATAATTAATTAAACAAAGGAAATTAAATATGATTTTTTTTAAGGAAGATTCCTGCGCCACGCGTTCTCTCAGGTTGTCAGGGGTAATTTGGGGGGGATTAAAAAAGAAAAATTAGAGAATATATTGTTTTTTTAATTATTAATGTTCCCAATTTTTGATCTCACCATAAATACCTTAAATACAAAGAAAACGGGCATGGGAGGGGCCGAGGGGGACAAAGAAACAACTCGACACGTGGTTTGCCTAGGTCAACCGCGAACTCCGCCTCAAAGACCCCTCTACTCCCAAAAAGAACCAAAACTCGGATGAAATACGTCGGGGAATCCCCCCTTCCATGACACTGTGCGAAGTAAATGTATATTTCGTCTCTTTGTGTACATTTGGTAAGGCTTGCCACTCTTGGAAATGTGTTTTATTTATCCCTTGAAGACTCCCGCGATGCCATGGGGCTCGATGTACTCAAGGAGTAGAATAATTTATATGGATTGTCGTTAGGTGGGGGGGGGCATTAATATGCCTGAGTTAGCGCTGGCGCGTGCAATAACATACGTAAATATACCTGTGGGTTATAAAAGCCCCCAGGCGTTTGTGAATTCACCACAAACTTGAAATATCTTTTGGCTGGGGAACAATTGGAGTAAAAAGGGGTGAAATGCGAGCACCAGATGGCGAGCTTACGTCCCCAGCTCGTCCATGTTTTGTTATTTTTTTTATTTTCATGGGTGGATGAAAATTTATAATTCAATTGCAGAAAATAATTGGGAAGATCTAGGATTTTTAAAATGAGAATTTCCTTACTGATAATCGTAAGGTTCTTGGAAGTTTGGAGAAATTATTTTAGTCTCATAAAAATTCGTAGGCGCAATTTAATTATACAATTAGAGTTGGACTAAAATTTTTACATGCAGAGAAAACAAGTAGTGATTGCTAGAGGCCGAAAAATGATAAACTATTTTACCTACAGTGTTGAAAATTTTTATTTTAATGGAGAAAAATCAACCAACAAATAACACGTGTTGATAAATCCCCCTCAGTTTGTGAATTCCCAACAAACTTGAAATATCTTTGGCCTGACTGGCAATTAAAATAAAAAGCCATGAAATGCGTGCACCAGATGTGGCTACTCCATCGGGAGAGCCCAGCGAGGTGCGGTCGTGTCTGTTGTTTTGCCGCACGTTGCGTTTAGCCGCTAGTGACACTGCGCGTTGTGATCTGCCAAAATGGCAAAAAAGAGGGGAAAAAAAAAGCCGACGATGAGTTCTCTTGAGCTTGGCAAAACGAAGTTACTGAGGGCTTTTGCCGTGGCAAGGTGGTTGCCGACACATGCCCAAAGATAAACTCACTCGCGCCACAAAAGCCATTCGAAATCGTTCTCTTGCTCTTCGCACAACTGGAGATAATAATAATTGCGGCAACGGAGAGGGACATATGGGTGTGGGACAAGGGAGCGGACGATGAACTTGTTTAGTTACGGCGTAGAATATTCGTTACGGGTTTCCTTGTCCTCGATTTTATGATTTAGCATTTTTTTTTTAACCCCACGGGAGAGGCTCTTTATGAGACAATGAGGCGTCAAGAATTGACGTAAAGGGACGCTTTATGGCCCCTCTTTTTAAATGTTTTTTTCTTAAGGGTTTAAAATTGCCGTATTATTATTAGATTTTTTTTTCTTCTGAGTTACTTCGCGGCTCAAGCGATTGGTTACCGAGAATAAAGAACGAGGAAGTGGTTTCGCAGAAAGATATTCGGCGGTTTCGTGTCTCCATCTTATACATTATGCTTCATTTTTATTTTATTTTATTTTTTATTTCTCCTTTTTTTTTTTCTTTTTTTTCTTCCACTCCGTGCATTCCGCACGTTCCACGACGAGTGAGAGGGAAGGAGAGAGTGAGATAGACCACACGTGAGGGCCGATAGCGTTGGTAGGGTCTAGGTGACCTTGTTCGAGTTCCACACCAGCGATCGTTTGTGGTCTATCGTTAGGATTTTTTTTTCTATTTCTTTCCCTCGTTTTGATTCAGTCACGGCCAATTCGGCAATTGGAAGTTGACCAGTTGTCGTAAATGGGCTCGTTTCACCTGGAAAATGGGCAATTAAGGCTCTCTTATCGCTGATTGACGTCGCTTTTCTGGGGATTGGACGAGCGTTTGGAGGTTTTATTTTCCTGGACAATTGCGGCCTGGGTGTAGTGATATCGCCTTTTTTTTCTCTCTCTTGTTTTCATTCTCAATTATTCAGTTACATTGTTTTATGTCTCAATGCTCGGGTTCCTTTCTTCTTAATTGTTTGGCTTAGCCGGCACGTATGCAGTCTTATCTAATGTAAACGCGGACTGGCTCTTTGTTGAGGTGGATGTTAGCTGCGCAGGGACAGAATATCGCGGATTTATCGGCTGTCTTCGTTTTGCGCAGTTGTAGTTGTTAAATGATTATTAAATCGTTAATTGAGGTAATGCGAGAGCTTTGTTTCGTGATGAAAATACTAAACATTATTCTTATCGCTGTACGCGGGAAGAAAGTCATTATGAAATTGATAAATTTAGTTGGAATCTGGGGATTATTCATTTTTACACGATTAACACATTTTCATTGGAATTAATTGAATTTATCAATTTCTCAGAAAAATAATCCTCATCTGAATGAATAAATTTCGCCAATTCTGTTCAGACTACTGCAATTTATTATTGAGAACAAAGAGTTTCGAGATGATTGGTTAATTTATTCGCCACTGATTGATTATTAATTTTTTATGATGCGGAGATTTTTATTCTTGTAAATAAGAGAGTTCAGCAATTTCTCGGGGGGGGGAAAAAAAACTTTTTGCCTAGCTTCATTTGTGGGCTCTCCCATTACCTCAATTCCTGGATCATAAAGTTCGCCTATTATCGATGAGGAAGAAATGCTTGTCTCGTAAAAATGTGTTTATAGAATCTGTGGATGGAGGAAAATGGTGCAAAAAATTCTGCGAATAAATACCATCTTAGCCGCAACTTCCATTCTGATGAACAATTAACGTGATAGAAGAGATTATTTCTTCGGTAATTGCTTTGATTTGTCAAGGACTGTTTGATTGCACTGACTCTGTTTATCCGAGCAGAAGTTTCTCAAACGAAATTGCAATGCTAAGATTAAAATTATTCAATTAACTTTTAACAATATTTCTTAAATGAAGACTTTAAAGTTTATTTAATCACTCGGACTGCCTCAATTTAACACCTCTACATCTCCAAAGAAGAAATTTTTTTTCGCGTGAAAAGAAGTGTTTTTAAAAATTTATTAATTCAATTTTTAGATAATAAACAACAACAATTACCGAACGGAGTAAAAATTAACGATTGAAAAATTTGACAACATATTTTATATTTATTTTATTCGGGGCATTATTTTTTCGTTAAAAAAATTGAATACATTTTTGTTGAATTACTCAAATTATTTGTATAATTTTCATCAGTTGTTACATTTTGAAAGTAATACTCAGAATTACAACTTTAGCAATCACGTGGGCTTGCCATTTATCCACTGGTTGTACCCCAAAAGCTCTTAGATCAGTGATTGGCTCTAGGGATCGGCCATTGGCAGTCAGCCACACCGATTCGGGGATTCACCTGGCCCCCAGCCACGAAAAGCCTCTTTACCCCGAAAAATCCTTACGCAATGGCCCTCAGATAAATAAATAAAGCCCCCTCCCTCCCCCTGAATAACAATAAATGCCCCAAATAATTGAGATACTCAGCCGGTGTTGTCGTGAAAGTCACTAGGCATTTGTATGGTAATTTTCTTTTGTCTCGTGCGCACATGAGCATTATCTCCATCACAAAGAGCCACCCGCTAACGTCGAACGTGACCTAAATTCCTCGATAATACCAATATTAAATCGAAGTGATAATAGATAGCGGAAATGTTTTGATTTGCGGTTGAATGTTATTCTGGTTTATTTAAATGTAACTGACGGCGAAGGAGGGGGGGGGGGGGGGGCAAAAAGAGGAATGTAGGAAATACCGGAGGAGATTAATTATCGGGTACACGACAGACGCGGATGAACATTGCGGAGGGCACAACGTCCTCGCATTTTTTTTCCAACGGAGAGAGGATGCAGCTGTACTGGCAGATCTATCTCTACCATTTGGCCTTGGATTCCGGTGGAATTGGAATGGGATGACCTTGGAATTTGCGGGGTATTGATTGATAATTGTGGGATGAATTAATTGATTTGATCGGTTGACAATTGAGCGCCAGTTTCGCCTCAAAAATCTTCTCTGACTATTTTTTTTTCTTTCGTAACCTCGACGATCTCCCTCAAAGCTTTATTGCCATGAAAACGAGAGTGAGACTGATGAGTGGTACGTGTCTCTCATATCAAACAAATATTTCTGCTCCACGTCAACATCCAGACTCCGTTGATTAATCGATGGGGCTTTATCGATATTACGTAATTCCACGCTTTCCCGAAATCTCCGGGGGATTTATCGTTCCCAGTACTTCAGTAGTTCGATAAAATTAACGAGCGATGATAAAAGAAAATAATGAGAGTACTAAAATCCGAAGTTCATGACTAGTGAGTGAATAATTAATTCACCGAGCAATGCACAATGACGAGTAAATTATTATTCGGCAAGGTCATCACCTTTGTCCACCATTATTCATCCACATTTTTCCCTCACCTTCAATTCCAACGAAACGAACAGGAAATTTACAAAGCGTGAAGGATATAATGGACACGAATTAGCGAGAGAATTTTTAAAAATTAAAAAATGTACCGGAAATTGTTGGTATATTAAATTATAAAGAGAAACGATAGTAATCAGGCGTCAATGTTACACAGATTAATATATTTTGTACCAAGTGCAAAAAAGTAGTTTTTGGCGAGTGGGAGGGCTCTACCATGAGCCGAAGGCGAGTGATATAATCCCACGAGGCAAAAAAACATTTTTCGCACGTGTTACGAACAAAATTTCCATCTCAACGTGTCCGCGTGATGAACAAATTTTTTATTTCAATATTTTTCGATAAAATTCCAGAAACTCATCAACAAATGACAAATAATTTTTCGAGCATAAAAAAAGACTTCAAATGTTTAAAAAAATCGTCAAAATACTTGGATAACACTCGCGCTGGCGTATAAACCCTAAGGGAGTTCACGTTCGAACACGTTCAACGTGTTCGAGCGGCTGACGGCGCGACGATTCTCGTGGAATTCTCCCAAAATTAATTTCCCCCGCTTGAGCAGTTGTTGCTGAACTCCCAGAATTAATTAACAGAGTAAATGTAGTGAAAATTAATTTCTGTATTTTAGCGCAGTTAGGTCATAAACTAGAAAAAAATAATTGCAGCAAACTTAGCAGATAAATTTGCCCAACTGACCTATACCTTAGCATACCTCGCACCACTCGTATTTCGCTTATCTCACATACACGCATTCCAACGAGTCCAAGGTGACGAGAGAGTGGGGAAAAAGGTTTCCCTTGGCTCTACCTTTCCCCTCGGCAATCCACTACAGCCACCATGCCCGGTTATGGTGGCCACCAATGGAGCCTCAGAAATCTTCATCATCTTCTATTCACACGAGAGATCGTCCTCACCGGAAGCTAAATGTCGATCCTATGTCGATAGAAAAATACATATTCATTAAATTCCATGGACAATCTGGTTGTAATTTTTATGTGAGTGACATTGAATTTGATTTATCGGGAGGAAGAAAAAAAAGTTGTAAAATTTTTTGCGTTTTTGCTTTTCAATGGGAGTGATATCGTTTCGCTTCTCTTATTTTCAATCCAAGGAAATTAATGAATTTTCCGCGAATCCTCGTACGCAACTCCGGACAATCGGCAATTATACCGATTTTTATTTTTCAAAACATTTTAATAAATATTTTTAACGACTTCTGGTTATTATTTTACCCACTGTTAATCCGTGGGTAATTTAAAGATTTGACGGATTAACCTTGGCACAAGCTTATTTTCTCAAATGCGTGAGAAACCGGCGAAGTTAACACTCCGTAGTAATACGAATAAAGAGATTATAATCACTCGACGATAAAATTGTCGGCTACTTTTATTTCTCTCGCTTCTTCACATTGTGCTACGTTAAATTGTGTGCGTAAGCACGAGAACGTAAACTTAATCGCGCATTTACGTTTTTAAATACTTCAGGCAACTGTCAGTCGACGGCATTGAGTGAAAAAAAAAAAAAAAAACGCCGGGACGATTACATGCGGAAGCGGCTGGATTGTTTCGAAATAGTACTGAATTTAATTAACATATTATTATTGATGATGAAGCATCATTACACTGTAATCATCTTATTGAGCGGAAAACTTGTTTCCATGATTGAGATGAGTTTTCGCCTTGTTCAATTTTTATTAGTAACTCGTTGCATTCGGAGAGTGACACAATTTATTTAAAAAACGAGAAACTACCTAATTATTGTGCAGATTAATTTTTTTTAATGTGGGTATTTTGTTCGCGGCCTTTGCAAATAATTTTCAATTTTTTTTTGAATGAGATAAAATTATTTAATTACTTTTTCCCGTTAGGACCGATGTTAAGTTTCAGACTGAATTAACTTCTGGGAAAATTTTCTAAAGTACTTTGAGTTGGGCTTTTATGTAATTTTTTAGGGTAAACTCCGTAGAAAACAAATTGTCAGTTGCAGTTAGAGTCCCTAAATTGGTAACACGAGACTCGCTGAATTTCAAGTTACGATGGCGATGAATTTAACGCGTTCGAGTGGTAAAACATTGAGAGACCGTCTGTATCGCTTTTACCAGACGTGAAATATAAACAAGGATGGTCAATTAATTGTGGTCGTTATAACTGGAATGAGCAGTTCGTTTGCGCCAAGTTATGGAGGAAGATAATGTTAGAGTTCGCGAGAAATTTGCATTTTATTTTCATGATTTAGGTGAGAGAGGGTTAAATAAACAGGCCTACAAAAAAAATTCAATTTATAACTTGCGATGTCTAATTGAGATTTTCCAAAAATTAAAAATCCACCTCTGGACGGTTAACTTACGATTTTTAAATCTCTGAATACTTTAGATCTGGAAATCTCACTTGGAGGCTGGGGAAAAAATTCAATTTAAATCCTCGGAATTTTAATTTATCCGATAATGTTGAGATACTTTAGGATGGTCAGTCTTATCTCAATTTTATCGGATAAATAAAATAAATTATTGAGCAATTCGGGGAATTGAATGTGAAACTTATGCAGCTGTGGAATTGTCTCTGCAACGGGGTTACTAAGTAGAAAAATCCCGGCATTCCGCTCACCATGAACGGATATTAGACGATAATACAGCTGCGAATATCACAAGAGAAATTCCATAAATGTTTTTCAAAGAACAAAAACAACAAGTAAGAGTATGTTATCCATTAAGTCATGGCCGTGGGATTATTTCCTGCATGAGATATCCTTTGTTTCATCAGAATTCTTAATTGAAGTATTTCGTAATTTAAGGACAAAACTCAGTCTTATGGAGTTGTTAGGTTTTTTTGTTCTTCCGTAGAAATTGAGGTGGGGAACATTTTTCCTTGATAAATACCAATAACTCCCTTATCTTGAGCCGTAGAAACGTGCCTACGTGCCAATCCACTGAAGAACGAAGTCACAGCCGAGATATATTTGAGCTCGAAGTGTTTGCATAGAGATAAATATTTCCTTCGCACTGAGAGTTGTTTGACGAGTTTCTTTGGCTGAGCCAACATCCTATTGTACTCTTTATCGATAATTTTTCGTTACGCTTGAGGGGCTCTTTTCGAAATTCTCTCCACCAAAAATTCCGATAAATAGAATTTTTTGTTTAGTTTTCCGAGCGATATCGTTGATATTTTTTTTTAATTCAGTAGACAATACCGGTTTTAAATTTTCAATTTGTTTATCCCTCAATAAACATTATCTAGGCGTGTGCATAATTTTTTTCATCACGCTGTGTCGGAAAAGTACTTTTTCGACACATTGAGATGAAAAATTATGTTCGTAACACGTGAAAAAAGTGGTTTTTGACTCGTGGCATTATATCCCTCCCCTTCGGCTCGTGATATAAACCTCCCACTGGCCAAAAACCATTTTTTTTTCACTTGTTACAAAATACACTATTTCAGATAGCAAATTTAACTACGCGGTTGGGTAATTTCAAAAATTAAAATTTCTAAAAAAATTCTCTCCTTGCAAATTTCGTGGAATAAAATATTTCTTACAATAGAATTACGGTACAATGATTTTTCCACAAACGAAAGCAATTAGAGAGAGAAAAAAATACGATGCCAAGTCTAACCGATCTCTCTCAACAATTCATGCAGTTATTAATAATTATCTAATTTATAGAAAGGCGAGTAGCCACTGTACATCCAGGGGTTTTTGTCCCCCTCGCCTCTAATGATGGATGCAATAATGCCCACTGGCCATTCTCAAAGACCCAAGAAATATATCCAACTTTTATTGTCCCTCTGGCGTTGAATTATCGTCCGATGAATCGGACTATGCGGGGGCAATTAGCTTCAAGCCCTCAGTCATTGTTGTAATCTTTGGCTCGACCTCGTTAACGAGATTGAATAGGAATAATATATCTCGTAATGTTCGTTTCCGGATGGCTTGGAAACAATTCATTATTCGAGTAATGAATGTCTCGGTTCACTGATGTTTTATTATTTATGCTCACCTTCTCCCCCATCTGACACTCGTCTCTCCAACTCATTATTCGTACGCGGAGAGGCGAAAAAAATAAAATTATAGAATATTTTATTTGTACTTACTTTCAACTGGAATTCTTCTCTTTCCCGCTGTCCGTTAATTTCTCCCCAGAACTTTTTCTCAATTGAGACAATTAGCCAATTGCAATAATTAAGAAGACGACTGGAGTTGAACTCCCTCGACCACAAAAAAAGAATTTAAAAGCCTCGAATTGAGGGTTACGGCAGTTAAACTAATATAAAAATAGCCTGAAAATTCGTAATTAATTGAGGGTTGAGGGGGAACAATTGAAGAGGCTTATTTATGTGTAATATAGTGAATTTTATTTTCATCATTGTTTCATTCAAAAATAAAATTATTCGTAAAAAAAGAGTTCTTCTCAGCTTTCTCGATATATAACATATATTTTTATATTTAATAATTATTACATAATATAGTAATATTTACTCTCATTATGAATAGTGTTATGCAACTATTATGGTGTAATAATTTTAGTTTTTCATGAAAAATTACACTTTTAATCACCATAAAAATTATAGTCTAATGGGGTTTTCACTTACAAACTAAATCACAAGTGGTTTTCATTAATTTTAGATTTACTTTCATACGTTTTTTTTTTTCCTTTTGTGCAACATTTCTTTTTATTTTTCCGTGAGAGCGTATTATTTTTCATTTGTTTTATAAACTCTGCACATTGTTTTTTGTTAATGTTCTTTTAAATTCAACTCCAGTGAGATTGAATTTTGTTTTGCCTCGAGAAAGAATTCATTTTGTTATTGCATTCGTCATGAAAAAAAGGCACACTGTACGGACTGGATTGCATTGGCAATAAGTATATAGCCGAGCTCGTGAAATTCTACACCCAACGGGGGGAAAATTATCTACCCGTTCATCGCACTGAGTTTATATATATATATTTTTTTTTTCAACAAAAAATAAATTCAACCAAAAATGGCTACTGCAAAAATGCAAAAACACTCGTTTAGATAAATGGGCTTACAAGGTCGGCTATATACGAACCCTCTTAACTCAACTGAAATTGCACGATTTACTCCAGTAAATATTGCAACGTCTTTTTGATTGGCAATGTGAATAAATTAACGAGAATAAAAAAAAAAGAGAAATGAAATTAATACAAATGGGGCACAATTACGAAGAGTGAAGCTGAAACTAGCGGACTATTCACCAGTGGAAAAATTAATTTGAGGTGATTGTTTTTTTTAGTAACTAAAGAACAAACTCACGTAAACATTTTTTTCCTCAAGTAAATGAATTGGGCATTTTTGTTTATTCAATTGAGTCAATTAATTGCCTGGTGGTTTTAAAATATTTCCAAATCCCCAGATTCTCCGGAATCCAATCATTAGCTAGTTTCAGTTTCATCCATTTAGACATCTTTCCCTCAGTTACTAAAAGAAAAAAAAATCACTTAATAATTACTTCTCGGAGTAATAACAGTATCAAAGAGAGAGAGAGAGAGAGAGTCACACCTTGATTGCACTCGTGCAATTATCCAAAAGGCTTTATAACGAGTAAAAAAAGAATATTAAATAAATTTGCACTGTCATAATGAGAACCCAAAAAATGAACAAAATGAATCCGGATGTCCTCGGAATTTAGAATTCATCAAATCTAAGTAGGAGGCAGCGAAAAAGAGGGACAAAAAGAAATACTGCTCGGTCTGGCTCCTCAAGGATACAACGAAAAAGAGAAAAAAAAAAAATGAAAATAAGAAAAAGGTAAATGAAGAGAGAAGGGGAGGGAGGCTTGGAAAAAATCTTGAGAGGCAGATCAAGTGTGTGTTACATTCATGTGTGAGACTGCGACGAAAAAAAAAAAATGCGGGCTACTCGTTAATCAGAACCGAAGGTCAAATACGCCTAAACTTACCTACTTTACGACTATTATTCTCTATGCAACGAGCGTGGGCGCGAAGACGGTAACTCGTTATGAGCAGCCCGAACCTTTGACCTCTTCCATCAAATCGTAATAATAATAATAATACATTGCTTTTTTTTTCGTGTAAAATATTAAATTTCAAGCCTCCGAGGTTCAACGAACAGTTCATCGCTCAGTGAGAAATACTGTCTTCAGCCCTCCCTCCCCTTCCTCCTCCAAAAAGAACGATTTATGGTACAAAAACTATGGTCGATGCGCAGTAGCGCTTAGTAGCAGGTAAAATTGTCCCAGTGTCAGCGTAACCTCTCACATTTTTCCCAAACAATAAATGTGCATTGATGGATAATAAGTTAAACATGTTCATACTGGACAAGACTAGATGCACAAATGATAAATAACGGCGCTTCCAATTAAATCGTACAACGACGAAAACTGTTATTCAACCAAATAATTCATCCAAACAAGAACAAAGAGCAACAGGGGCTCTGAGAAACAAAAAAGAAATATGTATAAAAAAAAAATATGGATTGACACCGAATGAGAGAATGAGCCGCCTCAATCGTCAATATCTCGGGATCAAATGATCCAATTTTGAAAAATCTAATGCCATCGTAAACTCCAAAAACAAAAATACCTTCAAATTGCCAGCAAAGTCTGGGGAGTGGGCATCCTGTTGATTTCAAGATATTGCCGTTTGAAGATCTCTTATTTTCTCTCCTCAGTTGGAGATAAGAAAAATTGAAGTCCCTGGACGATTCAAAATTGCCGCGCTCTCCGCTGTTCTCCAAAATGGCCACTGTAGCTCCCCCCCTCCTCCCACTATCTCCTCGTGAATATATTTTTCGCCTTTCGCTGATCTCGGGCGCTCCTCCCACCAGACAAACGACGTCAACGACGCTATTCCGTACGTGCGTGGACTCCATCGTAACATTTTCTCTTAACGAAAAAAAAAATATATATATATATATATATTTGTCGTCCATCTTTCCACAAATCACTGAAAGGCACTCCCAGATTCCCTCAGGGTACTCGGCTCTCCCAGCTCCCCCCCCTAAGATCAACCAAATCCCCTTACGAAGAGATTCAGAAATCCTCAAGTTGTCCTCAACATTCAATGTTCCTCAATGTTGAGCCCCATATTGAGGCAATAATTGCCCATTCAAAATTGTCCAGACACCGACATCATTTGGCACCCAGAGTGTACGTGATCCATGACTTGCTCCTTCAATCGACACACGTGCTCCTTGAGCCTGTGAACAACAGTGCTGAGCTCTGTATTTTCACCCTTGAGCAACTTGACCTTGTCCTCAAGCCTGGAGATTCTCTCCAGCTTGCGTCTTCTACATTTTGAAGCGGCCACACGATTTCTCTGTCTCTTCCTCTCTAACTTGATCTTCTCCTGGTTCTCCATATCAATTGGTGACATTGGTGGTGAACTGGAGACACTGGGAACAGTCTGGGGCTCATCCTTGATGATAACAAGACCCTGGGACAGTGATTCTGTGCTCTGGACCGAGCTTGGTGGTTCTAAATTTGTGTAAGTAGCTCCATGAATACTCCCAGGCTCCTGTGAACTGTCTGAGTGATGTAGCTCATTGAGCGCCTCAACAAAGCCACGTGCATAGAGCTCCTGGGCCTCTGTCACAGTCTTAGGGAAGAGAATTTGATTGGGTGTTGGCATTGTCGTCACCAGACCATCCTGCTGGGCAATAATGAGCTTCTCAAGCTCGGGTGAGCCAAGCTTCAACATATTAAGATCTGGCGAACTAAGAACTGGGGCTGAATTGTTCAGGGACAACGGCAGAGGACCTAGTCTAGGCCTCTTAGACTGTGGCCCCTGGCGATGGCCGTTCAAGTCTAGGGTCAGATTTCTCTTAAGCTGGCCCACGTTGTCTCTATTACAATTGCCGTATACTGTCACCTCGTCATAGAACGTCGTCTCCATCGTTAAACTCCGCACCATCAGGTCCACTTCAGGATTTCCGGTTCTTGTGCACACGGAAATATTCCCGCTTTCCTTCAACTTCGCTCAACTGTCTCTCCCTATCTCACTCTATCTCACTGTTGCGAAATAGACGTTTATGTGTGGGCGGTCACAATTAACTCAACAGTCTTTTTGCTTTTTTTGTTTAATTCTAGCAGCAAAAATGCCCGGAAACACTCCCACGGATTATTATTGTGATTATTATGATTTTTTTTAAATAAGTTTCCTCGGGTTGTGCTGGCCTGTTACATAACAGCGGGTTCTACGCAACCGATGGAAAATGTATACAGTATGGATTACCGGTTCCGGCTGTAGTCGCGACACTTGTCGCGTCGAGTTATCGCTGTATCGGTGTGACGTCCAGCGATATCAATAGATTTCGATTGTTCAACGCACGAGGTTCCACATTGAAAACAATGAGTCACTTCTTATTGTTCACGTATCACTGGCACACGCGAATTAACACTTGTCCAGGGCTTCTGTTCACGTTCTCTTTATTTTTATTATTTATTTATTTATTTATCTCTTTGCCTTCCACGGTGACGGATTAGTTCTCTTTGGACTCTCGTAGGTAGGTTTACATGTGACGTAGGGACTTAGACGAGGGTGTACTTGACGTACCGTGCCACACGGGGTCTCGGCAACTTGTGAACACCCAACTAAAAGTACTTGCCTTATATCTCGTGACTCACGGACGCTAAAAATAGAGGTGTCGTCAGCCCTGGCCAATCGAATGCAGTCTTGGTGGCGTCAGTGGGCTTGTCTCATTGGCTGGGCGACGCGCGCTACTAGGAAAACGCCGGCGCATGCGCTTAGGTTTTAGGGTGGGGGGGGTCTGCTGAACGCCGGTAACGGGCAGCGTACGCCGTTTGTCTCGCTGCAGCGCGAGCGTGAGGGTCTGGTGGGAGGCCGGGTGGGGGGCGGTGGGGCGGGGGGCTCGTAGGCCGGTTTTTGGTGAGGGGGGTCTTAAGGTAGGATTGGCGTTGGGGGGAGGGGGGGCGATTAATTGTGTACCTGTGTATGGGTTTAGCGGTTGAGTGTGTCTCGGGTACGCGCGATTCGCGTGACTCGGGGATTCAATTGGGGCGAATTGCTAGGATAATTGGGAGAGATGTTTTGTTGAATATTGAAGGATTTTTTTAGTTATTCATTTTGAGATTTAATTTTGTCGGCGTGCATTTTTGGGGGTTTAGATTCTGGTCTGCGGCAATTGGACAAGGGAAATTTTGAGGTTTTGGAGGTCATTTGGTAATCGCGGGAGGAGGGCTTTTAATTCATTTGCAAAATTACAGAAAGTAAAGGCAATTATTTTTTTTCGCCAGCAGAAAACCAGAAATTCCTGGGTCGTTCGAAATCTCACGAGAAATTAATGTTATGCAACAATAACGGAATGTTTAAACAGTTTTTATTATTTATTGACAGAAAAATTTGCAAAATACGGGTTAATTTACAAATTTAATAATGAAAAACCTCAAAATTCGATGAAAAAAGTATTTAAAGTCAGTTTCTTCCTTTTAACAAACTGAAAGATTATTTAAAAAATTATTGAACGGCCTCGCGAAACTCTTCGGCAACCGACAGTCAACAAACGGCTTTGCAAAGAAAAATTAATTATTTATTTATGAGCAGGGAATGTCCAAGAAGTATTTGAATCTTCCAAAATACAAATTGAGGGATATTTCTTGAATATAAATTTATCAAAATTTTTATTGCAACAATGGACAGGCCGAAATCACTTGAAATTGGAGAGGCCCTCGATATAACTCCTTTTGTCAATCTCTCGTATTGAAAAATATTTCGGGAATGCGGATGTACCTGCAGGGGAAGGTGCGCTCGGTTTACAGTTTAGTTTTGCCTGATTATGAATAGTTATTTAAAAAGTCATTGGGTATGGGTTTGAGGTATCACTTCCAGGTGGTAAATCCCCTTTCAAAGGACCAGGTAAAATGTTTTGCACGTGTTACCGATTCCCGGGGCGGTGCACGGCCTTTGCAGGTAAAGTGTTTATACCCGGAGGTCTCGGGGGATACTCCGCACTCCTGGTGACTCAGTTGTTTGTCGAAATTTTTTGAATTTTTTTTTTTGGGCCCTACGGAAAGGTTTCTGCACGCTCGGACGTGTTTCCTCCGGCGAAAGATAATCAAGTAGTTCTTTATTTTATTATCGTGGAAGATTAGGGTAATTAAGACTGCTCCGGGCCACTCGGTGGGGATTATCGGCTGGGCATCGGGTGGGCGAAGTTCAATGTTGACATGGCATTCAAGCTATTTATGTAATTAAATTAGAATGAGTGTACGCACCGAGAGGTAGAGAAATCAACTTTATCGGTTTTTATTTTTAGTATCCATTGCGGGTATTGAAGACTCCCTCGCTCAAGTTTTTTATCACTTGGCGGTAATGAGGAAGAAAAAATACTTTGTCCGGCTACAGTAATTTATCGACAATTGATTTACAATTTTTTTCCATATTTACCCAAAATTTTAACGATTTTTTTTTCAATTTTTAATTTTTATCAAACAAAAAGTCGATTTTTTCAATTTTCAATTTTTCAATTTTTAATTTTTATCAAACAAAAAGTCGATTTTTTTTATTTCAACAAGTCTCAGTGACTTGCAGAGGAAAATACATTTTTAAATATATATAAAAATGTCTACTGCTCTCCTCGACTTTCTAATTAAAGTAATTGTCAATTGTTCAAACAAAAATAAACACCAAAAATGTGGAAATAAAATTGAATGAGACACTTTATCGCGAATACAACGTACAATCTATTTATTATTTACAACAGTGTATACCAACATTTGTTTATTCATCAGCATTTACAATCATTAATCACACAATTTATAAAACGTAGTTCAGTCACTCTGGGTGTATAAAGTTGTTATCACCCCACATATTTGAACGTTTATTTTATGAATTTTGCGCGAGGCATTATCAACGCCCGTTGTCGCCCACTCGACAAATTTTTGGTCTCACATAAAAACACGTACACACTCGGTCCTCATCCAATTTCACACCCGCATGTGTTCCAAAATTGTGAATTACTCAATACATATTATTTATCGAATAATCAATTTATAATTAATCTAAGTCGCACAGTAGTACGTTCAACACACCACTTGGACGATAGAAAATCCCCCCTCCTCCCCAAATTTTTATCATTCAACTGAGAATAATTTTTATTTCGTTAAGCGTATGTAATCGTTATATTCTCATCCAGGCAGGAGGTACCAAAACTGTTGACAGCGAATGTAATAGAAAAACTTTTTTTTCAGTATCTCGCCCGCGAGAAAATTAAATTAGCAACATTGTGTGTTAACAATTCTGTCTCGTGACAAATTGATTAAAATGTCAATTTATTTATACTGCCAGCACGTTAAAGTGAACACGAACAGCCGAAAAGATGGACGGATGGCTGTCATCTAGAGTCCACCGACAGTCAAAAGAAAAAATAATGAGTGATAAGCCGTGTGATCGTGTTAGAAATTGCCCAGTCGGCTGAAATATTGCATTGAACCCTGTTTTATCATTATGCCTAAAGCCGCCTCCAAATATGCCCAAATTAATCGACAATGCGTATGAAAAAATTTAATAGAAAATTCTAGATGTTTGTGGAGAGAACAATTCAGTTGAAATTACCATTTCGATTCAGTTCAATTTATTCATGTTTACTGAGAGTTGTCGAGGGGTGGGATGAAAATTATACAACCGGTCAGTAAAATTTAACTCCTTAAAATTTCTTCACCCCTCACTAAAAATTCCCTAGACGTGTGCATAATTTTTGGTAAATCTGGTGAATTTTTCTATGCCGTTGGGTAATTTTTTCTCGAAGAGCGGAAATGCTAAACAATTACCAAATGACACGGTAATTTTTACCAAAAAAATTCTCCCCGTGTTCGTAAGAATTTCATTGAAAAATTCTATTTATTTATTGCACTAATTCTATTCCCATTGATTTTTTTTCGAGTAGCTCACCAAGAATTATTTAAAAATCCGCGGCCACGAATTTTACAAATTTTTTGACTTTGAAAAAAATTAAAAAATGAAAAATCTCTTCATCAAATATTTTAAACAAAATTAGAACAAATAATGGGAATTATTTCATGGAATTTCTGACGGAAAGCCCTAGTTATTCTATCAAATTCATACGTGAAAATAAATATTGTTGTCCGATTGAAAATCTTTTATTAATTTACCCCGTGGCTTACGCGATAGATCACATACACAGAAGAGAACGAAACAATGATCATATCTGATTCGTTTGGCACAATGTATCGTCAACGCGAGGATTCTAGTTCCTATATATATATATATTTTTTTTTTTACAAGAATGCACCACTCCCTTGTCATTTACGACGTAATAGTCATTGCGAATTGGCACTTTCGCGTAAACAAATACCATATATCACTTAATCACGCACTTAAAAGATACAATACAAATATTTTTCGATCACTGTAACAATGTTTCATATAACTTCTCCATATATTGATCTATTAATATTTATAATATCTACATTCCCATTTACTTTCCGTATACTAATTCAAGTCCAACTTCGTACTCATCCCCTATCTAAACACCCAGACGAATTACGAGAAGAACTTATCAACAATAAGATTTATTTAATACATTATTTATTTATCATCAGCAATAGTTGTTTAATCCTCTTCATTTATTTATGTTTTAGGTTACATTTTAAATCATCACGTGCCCCTCCAAACGGAAAAAGGCTTGGCAGGCGGACGCATCTGTATCGGAGTTGAGACCTCTAAGGGTAAGTGAATCTGAGATTTATCTAAGTAGAAGCAATCTAGTCGTAGAATTTCATCCACTGTTTTTTCTTTCGTTTTTTTTTTCGTGTATTATCGAGAAGAAGGAAAATTTATTTGAATTGAGGTCACAACTCCATGTGGACCCTTTCGGAAAATCCGGCCCGCTTCCGGAATTCAATAACGTGTTTAGTTATAATTTGTCTTTCTTTTAAATAAATATATCCATGAACAAGGCACTGCTCGCAAGAAAAGAATTGGCAACATTCGATACTCGCAATTTTTTGACTTTGTAATTATTATTATTATTTTTTTCATTTTGCAATTCAAATTGACGGAGAATCGAACGTTGAGAATTTAACGAGACACTTCTTAACGCGTAAATTCTTGATGGACTGATTTATTAACGTCTCGTGAAACTAATGATGACGCGTGAAAATTTCGTTTATCTCATCATATTTTCTTCTCAACTCATTATTCTCAGTTATTAAATTGTTTTCTCTATAAAAAAGTGCTCGTCTTAGTTGTTACATCAGTATAATAGAGTTAAGTTAACCGAATTTGGTGGGTTTTGTCGTGTAATACGAAAAAGTTGGAAAAAACAAGAAAAAAAAATTTCCCAATTATTAATCTCTCGTTAGAATATGAAGTTCTCGCTCTAACATACAAGCAACATCAATTGCTATATAGAATATATAAAACACAAAGTGTACTTTCAGTGTAACGTAATACCCTAACAAACATAGTTATATACATTTAATTATCCATTACCCAATGTTCTCGTTGACAATTAAAAATCACCTCTGCATTCAAGGCAGAAGCTAACAAGGTCTCTCTCTCTCTCTCTCCAAAACAATTGGCCACATTTGAGTAAGTGGGCCTGGGAGAGTGAGAGAGAGGAACGAAAAATACTTGCGTATTGGAACAAAATTTGATAAAACAACAAAAATGAAAAAATCGTAGTTTCCTTAATACCGTAGGAAAATACAAAAATGGTCCAAGGAGCCCGCGTTAGTGGCTTGAAAGAGCAATTTCCCCGCCGATCGCAGGCCCAACGGCGTGGGTTACAAGGGGAAGCACTTGGTCCTTTTCTGGGTCGCAACGGACCTGCACTCAACCTTGTCCAATGTAAAATTCTCAGGTTTAACAGTCTCCTCGACTGAAATTCTTCCAAGACGTTTTTTCACTCTGAACGGTGTAGACCTGGGTGAAATAATTTCATAAAGATCACTAGTTCTCCCCTGTATCTGGACCCTCTTTTTCGGACTGATAGAGCTCGTCTGGTCAATGGGAATGGCAATGTCAACATCCTGGAAGTGATTGTTGGTAGCTCTGGGGATGTGTTTAATTTCTACACTTTTCTCCTCTCCCTCATCAGTTGGTGTTGTAAAGACGTCTGAGAGACAGCTCTTTGAGTCATACAGGTTACATGGATCTGATGAGTCTATCGTCTCCTCAGTACCAAAACGTCTCGCTGATGCCAGAGATATAGCACGTGCCTCTGGCTTAGGCGGTTTGACATCATCAGCATAATCCAGGGACATACATCTCTTCTCAAACAGAGCTGGGCCAATTTCCTCCCTTCTCAGTACTTCCTTTTGATCATGACTCACCACTTTTCCATTATCTCCCTGTACTTTCCACACTGATGGCCGTCGTATGCTATTTTCACGCTCCACTGACAGACAAAATTCTTTATCAGTCAGTGAAATTTTCTTTGGCATACGAGCCGGCTTGAGGAAATCCAATTCCCAGTCTTTTCCCTCCTCAGAGGGGGTCCTTAATAAGCTCTTTACCTTCTTCAGTTCTGTCAGTAGGTCCATTGTCTCTTGGGAGGGCTCATGGAATATTCGCCTCATTGGACGTCTCACTGACCCAGCCAAATCCACTTCTTGATCATTACCGTGATCCACTCTCTCCTGCTTACGAAGGACTGATTTGACTGTTCCAGTTCGCGATACATTTTCCTTTTTATTTTCATTTTCCCGAGTCGACGTTTCAGATGGTGAATTCTCTATGATTTCTTGACTGCCAGAGTCTTTGTAATTAATATCATAAACTTTTCCAACTTGAATGGTTGGGCCAATGGTAGTTTCTTTCGCTATAAACTTTTGCCTCTCATAATTACCTCGCGATCTTATTTTAAAAGCGGCATAGCTCTCCGGTGGCACGTCCTGGAGTTCAAATTTCTCGTGGAGATGCTTGAATGCTCCGCGAAGCATGTCCTGACTGTTGTTTGATGATCTCTGACTAATGAATGACGAGTCACCACTCTGATATCCGAGAGAGGATGCCGATGGTGCTGAGCCGACGATAGTCTCTCGTGAATATCGAAGATTATCACTGGAAATACCTCGTCTATGATCATTGTATCTCTCAAAGTCTCCGTTCTTCGTACCGTCGGATTTATCTAGGATATCTTCAGACGCTTGGCGTCTTGTTCTCGTCGTCATGTAATCGGAGCCGCCAAACTTCTCAATGGCCTCTTCAAAAATCTGTCTTCTATTGGACGATGTCAGCAACTCTTCACTTCCCGCTCTATTTACCTCATCCGTTGATTTGTTTAACCCTTCAAGATTTAAATCGGGCGTCTTAGCTGACTCTGGAGGTTCCTCCAACGCTTGTCGCCTGGTTTTCGTGGGCGAAGCGTCGAGATCCCTGGGTAAAGAGGAGTTCTTAGTCTTCCTCGGCATACACCGAGCAGGCATTTGGGACTCTGGTGATACTTTGACGGCTCTCCATCGAGCCGGAGAATTTGGAATGCTCTCTTCATCACTGGGAAGACCAGCCCTCGGACTGAACTCTCGCTCCAATGTCCTAGAGACTGCTAGTTGCTGCTTGATTGGCCATCGAGGGGAATTACTCCAACTCACTGCTCCCCTGTCTGGTGAATTGAGATGTCCAGTACTTGAAGAAACAAGTTCTTCGCTTGTGGTCACTCGACATTTAACAAGCTCCGCAGCACCAGCAAATGTGATCTCCAATTGTGGACTGGAGAGCTCCTCAACGTCTTCTAGTGGTGGCAACGAGCTTGGCCCAGAATTCAATACATCATCCAGTGATGCACCTCGGAGCCCGTCGCTTCGTTCTTTCAATGGATTCAATGCATCCTCATCCAAATCCTCGGTCTCAAACGAATACATTTTCAACAAAAGACCTTTACCACTGCGCTTTCTCTCCATTCCAATGTGGTTGGCTTCAGGCTGCTCGGTTTCCTCTTCAACAACAAGCACAGAATCCTTTGACTCCGCTACTCGAGTCCTTCGAATTGGTGCTGGCTCAACAGTTGTTGTATGAGTTCTTTTCATCATAGCTCTTGGCAAATCTCTGATTGTATCAAATGAGAATTTATCGAGAGTTTTTGATGAGCCAATTTTATCCAAGAATGGCTTCTCCACAGCTTTACTGGGGCCAATTTTTTCAAGATAAGGCTTACCAACAATTCTTGGTGCTATTTTAGCGAGAAACGGTCGATCCTCAGTTTTAGATATACCAATTTTTTTCAAAAAGGGCCGTCGTCTCTCCCTCTCTTTACCCGAATCCATTGTCTTTTCACTCAATCTATCACTACTGTAATTGGATGAATTGTCGCTGCTCTTTGAACGAGCGCGTTTATTTCTTGGATGAGGTGTTAGGGGTGTTCTTGGTGTTCTAGGAGTGAGTGAGGGACTGGCATCGGGATTGGGGCATGTCTCATCTAGCAGTGCTATAGCATCACTCAAATCCATGTATGCTTTTCTTGGTACTGATGCTTTAGCCATTGATGTCTCACTCTCTGCACTACTACCTCTCGTTGAATTCAAATCAATTTTTGCCTCCATCATTTGCCTACCATTACGCATTAATGACGAAGAGGGATACGAGCTCTGGTCGTTTGGCCCTGGTGTGGCACAATCTATGGCAGACTCATCGCCGTAGAGGGGCGTTACCCTCAGATCCTCGGGTCTTGCTGCTGGACTCTGAGGCATAATCGAGTGTTGACGATGATAAAAATTCTTGGATACGGCGCCACGGCTCACATCAGCTGGATAAGATCCGGGCGATGATGCCGAGACACATGGTGATTCTTCATCAGCAATAACTGCATGTCTATACGTTGAACATTGGGCAAAGTGGGGTGGCGCCGAATGGGTTGTCTCAATGATAATGCGTCCCTGGGCGCATGGAACAATGGGCTCGCCATCGGTAGGCGCCTCCTCGGGCGTCAAAGGCAGAGCTGCCCCACGCCCGAACTCGATGAACCACAGCTCGTCCCTCAACTCGCTTTCTCACTTCTTTTCATTCATATCCTTGTTCAGGTAATGCAGCACGTAGTGGAGAACTAGGTCATAGCAGTACTTGTACTCAGTCTGTAATAAGAAAAAAATTCAATGTTTACCAGCTTTCGTGGGAGCTTTGATGATAATAACTGAGATATTAATTACCATATTCTCAACGAGTTGAGGCCTATGCCTCCTGACAGTCTTGACAGCCTGAAAAATGTCCACCTCGCCGTGCTGTATAACTTGCTCAATACAAGCATTAGCTGCGCAGTAAACACCACAGCGGCTTCTGCCGTCAGGCGATACCACAGCAACTGGTCCATAATCAGTTCTCTGTCGCCACCTCTCTACCATATTCATCAGTTCGACTAAACTATTCGTTGACGTTGGCACAGCCTGGCCCATTGGCCAACAGGTCAGCTGGAACAACTGAACGGTCTTCGGAGGTGCCTTAACTCCTGCCATCAGCTCTGTCAGTGATACTATCTTCTTGTTTATCCTGAATACCTGTTACAAAGACCAAATTACAAAGTGAGTGTCGCTCTTTCTTTTCCCCCCTCTCGACCAGCTGCATTCTCGAAAAGTTTGTTTCATTATCGATCCCACCGATGCCAAAGTTCAAATGCACCAAAACTCACCCAGGTCTTGATGTTTGTGTAGTGGTTGTGGCTAATGTGATCTATGGTGAATACTGGGCCATACTTCTTGGAGTGTCTTCCCTCTGGCCAAAAACTTGGAAAGTTGGTTGATACTGCTGGTGGTACACAAAGTATAACAACTGCTGAGCACTCGTAATCGTACACAAGTGACCAAAATTCACCGCACGTGTGCTTCAATGGCCATTCGGTAACGATGTACTCGCGTGGCTTCGTGTATCCCTATCGATCATATTGAGTATGTTTAACATTGCTTGAGTAAAGTTAAACAGAATTCTCCCATGTATGGTTTCCAATGACAACTGGTGATTGGATCATCCAAGTGATACTCACGTCTACAAATACAGCGTTGATGTAATCCGTGAAGCTATTACCCTGGAAGCTCGTCAAGTATGGACGAAAGTTGTCAGCTGTTGGAGATAAATTGCATTGAAAAGTTTGAGGAGAAGGGAAGATAAAATCATTCGATATCTTTTGGTTAGGTGGTGGATCTCATTGGATGTGACAACTCACGTGGCACTACTAGGACATCACGATTTTTCTCCCGGTTATCCGCTCTGTGTCCACCAGCACAATCACCGATCGTAAAACGAGGTGTCTGCTTGCAGATCTGCTGATACTCTCGCTGATACTCGTTCATCTTTGTCAGGGGATTTTTCACGCTCTTCTGCTTGAGTCGCTGGGACAGCTCGGAGACGGGAAACCAGGAGGCACCGCAGATAATGTACTCCTCGAGGGTGTCGTACACGAATTTATATTGGTCCTGCAGTTAAATTATGAATTGTGCTCAGTAGGTGGGGGATTTTATGCAATTACTTTACGGGACAGTGGGTTTATTGGCAAATGCATCGTTGGTATGGGATTAACGGGCCACTGGGTTTCATACGCTTCGAGAAAAATAAGGATGGTCTACGGCGATTACAGGACATAGGATCACGATGTTCATGGATGATCGGGCGGATTCTTAGGAATTGCGGGGAGTCGAGGAGAATTAACTGGCGTTTGTTTGAAGTCTGATCTCTTTGGTCTTGATAATCTTGTTTTTAGACCGGGTCTAAGTTATTTGTAAGATGACAATCTAAACTCGTTGAGCAACTCTAAATTGGAGAGTCTAGATTGGACATACTGGAGATGCTGACTGGACATGTATTTACCAAATTTTCGATGAGCCCTCGTCTGCTCTGCCGCAGTTTCTTCAGGTATCCGAAGACATCGAAGGCGTCTTCCTCCTCCGCTAGCTCGAGATTTGCGTCAATCGCTAGGTATACCCCGGAGCGACCACCTCCGTCGCTGAATTTTTAAACAATTGTCAATACAATTGACTGGAAAATGAAGGAGATCGTCAGCATTGATTAAGTTAAACTCACTTGCAGTGGACAATCATTGGACCCGATTCCTTCTTGATTGTTGATCCAACAACAGCTCTCACTCGCCTCCGAAACTCCAGGACAGCGTTGCTAAATGGACACGTGTGCGAGTGCCATTCGGTGTAATGAAACTGCAGCAACGTGCGCTCTTCATTAATTTCCTGTCAACAATTTCAATTGTAGAAAGTAATTCAATAATACGAAAATTGTCGAAGATTGAATTTCCATTGGGACTCGATATTGGATACTCACGCCACTCTCATCTTTCTTAAAAAGTTTTATCGTTCGTATGTGAAAGTTTGCCAATTCTTCCTCCTTGAGAACGGACACTCCGATGCCCCCGTACTCCTCATCCTTGTCTTTATTGGGTGGCCAGTATTGTACGCACATGACCTGGTGGACAAGAAATTCAATGGGAGGGGTTCAATCGATGGGGACATTATTACAACGCAAGAAGGAAACTTCTCCAACAGTAGAAAACCGCGCATTAATTAAAGAAAAAAATTCTTTCGTCCCTTATATTTTAAATTTCGTCCCGAATATTTTAAATTATTTGAAAATTCGCTATTGGCAATTTTTTTAAACTTTCGATCAAAACCAATGGCATTTTTTTAATCATAAGAAACACGTGAATTATTAGTTAAAAAAATCTTTAAGTTTGAGTTAATAATTTTGTGGGCATAGTTTTGGGAATTGAAAAGAGGAAAAAAAATTAATAAGGCCAATTTTCTTCTTCTTATTTTCCATACGAATCTCTCACTCGATTTTCCTCGATTCCACGGAATATTCAAATGTATCCATTAGCCGTTGACTTTCCATTGTAATTTCTATGTAAATATTCTCGGTTGATGAGGAAACTCAACTAATTACGCTCATAAAATCACATTAGTTCGTCCCTTTCATGGCACGATACAGTTGAAACTCACGTCCGGACATTGGATCCCAGTCCCCGAGGTAGAGGTGTCCGAGGTCAGAATTAATACGAGGATAATCAGTGTCGTTGGCCATTGGGGACTGTACGATTGAACAGACACACCTCGATCTACATGCGCATTCGTATGTCAGTATTCACCCCCGCCCCCCACCTCCCCTAACACCATGTTTTGTCGCTTCCACTGGTGCAATCGATAATCGAATGTTTCGCGTTTGTAATAACGACTGGTGGGGGATGAAGGGATTACGCGTGGGATAACTTACGAGTTTGCTCATTGAATGTTTATACACTGAGGATTGAAATTAATTGAGAGGGGGTGGGATGAGTTAGTTTGTAATTTGAGGGATGGCAATTTACCTTGATGAAATCGAATGTTTTCGTCAGCATGACGATGCAGGAGGCCTGCTCCTGCCACACCATCCGCCAGAATTCGGTGACGGTTGTCTCTATGGGTCCCTGAGTAACGATGTAGGCATTTGGCTTTAATATACTCTGAAAATTAAATTAAATTTATCCTTGAGATTTTTTAGTTTTTTTTTTTTAAGTTAATTTCACTAATGAAATTTAAGGAAATTTATTTTTGTACGCGGAGAGAATTTTTTTGGAGGTAAAATTACCGATCCGTTTGGTAATTGGGTGGCATTCGGAAGTTCGGGAATCTCATTAAAATTTAATATCATTAACTAAAATTATGCGCACGTGTGGACAATTTTTAGGGAGGGGTAAACAATTTTTCCAATGAATTTTTCTCTTCGCGTATTAAAACATTAATTCTGGGGTATGTAGTTACAGTGAATGCTGAACTATCTTTCGCGACTTCAATTAAATTTTGTAATTATATTACATTAAATTAATAATTAATTCTTAATGGGTGAATTGCGGGAAAGACCTTGTAGGCCTTATAAACGATTTATTTACCATTTTATTCGCGTGAAATTAATGCACATCAATGAAATAATTTTGTTTATTTACTCACATCGACATAGGACGCATTAACATAATCAGAATCCGGCTGGTTGTTAATAGTGTCGAGGACAACTCTGTTGTAATCATCTGAAAATCGAAAAATACCGAGAGTTATAAATCACCCCTATTCATTTTTCTCCCCGAGGATTAATACCAGTAATGGGCCAATAAATCATTCCCATTTTCATATCGAGAGATGTCCAACGAGATGGAAGAGCGCTGTGCTCAATCTTGACTTGTCAGTGACTCGAGAGGAAAAAAAAATGACGGATTTTCCGCAATTAGCCGAGGAAACTCCAGGGGAGAATTAAATAATTGAAAAAAAAATCAACCCCAGCATCTACTCACAAAGTAAACATTCCCAGAATTTACGAGCATATTTCAAATTTATTATTAACAGAAAAAAAAATTATACAATATAAAAACTGCAACAAACCCACATACGGAGAGAAACATTCCCCACAAATGTATTTTTTTTTCGTAATTCCAGAGTGAAATGTGGGGGTAGTAAATATTCCAGAGAGTTCCATAATTCTAATCCGAATTGTCGCTATCCTCACGTAAATTTTCCCACTCAATTTCACAAATCGACAAATGAACTGCAATTGTTCATAATTTTAATAGAAAATTTTTTTCCCTCCAGTTTTTCTATTTTTTTTTCTATCTCTTCTGAAAGCACGGAATTTACACTCCATCAAATTGTCGGCACATTCACGAGGCAGTGCTACTCCCACCCTCTGTTGAACAATCGCCCCCGCGTAATTAACTTCCCCTTAATTGACTCGACGTTTCCACAAAGTACTACACTTGAGTTTGGTCACCAAATGGAAGCCCAGATGCACCACTTGTTGACGTAAAATTGACGGTGGCTCGTTACAGTGACACACCTAATATCATCGAGCCGTGTTCTATCGTTGCTTGACTATCGCTGGAAAAATATATTTCAACTAGGGAGAATGTAATCCGTAATCTCAAATTGAAAAATAACAAATCGTAAAACTCAATATTTGCTTCTCGTTCACTCTCGGGATTTTAGAATTATATTTTACGAGGGCATTTTAATGCAGAATTTTTTTCATTATTCATCGGGTAATTCGCTCGTTTTTTCGGGTTTTTCCATTGCCGGGGCTGGGGGGAGTGTTTTAATCAATTTCTTTTTATTTTAATTAACTCACATGGAATACACCGTTGATTCTGATTCTTTTCTCTGTTGGCTGGCTTCGTGGCGTGCCTGCACGAGTGTGTCTCCACTTTAGCTGCTGTCTGCAACAAATAGAGCAAAGGGAGGAGGAATTTAATGTTTTTAGCTTTCAGAAGTTTGTAATTCTGGGGGAATTAGCGGAGGTAATGCGAGGGATAAATCCATTGAACGCGACATTAAAAAAAAACAATTAAAATTACTTGGACTTTGCAATTCTCATGCCAGCAGAAGAAGTTTCTAATTTAATTCATTTATTTTTATTTCAATTAATCTTTGCTTGCGAGTGGACGCATTGTTATCGTTACATTCATGCTGCGGATTTTTTGTCTCACCTAGTTTGGGAATATTGGAAAGGATAGGATTTTTCCGAGAAAATATTTTCACTGGAATTTTTCCCATTCGTGATATTTACTACACTTGGCATTGATGCCCAAAAATGCGGAGAGATGACCCACTCAGTGTTCATAAATAATGCGCCAGCCTCTTTCCGGTTATAAGCATCATGAGCCTTACGTAACTAGACGACTCGGGAGTTGACGGAAAAGCGACACTTGAGTCGTGTGCATGGATTCTAGGAGGTTTACCCCCCGGGAGAAAAATCCCTGGGGCGAGTCACCCCCTGAAAATGTGGAGACAAATTACAGACGGAAATGTCGCCTCAAAAAAATTCACCACGAGATTGTGAATTTGTTGATAGGCCAAGCATAAAATATACTAGACTTGTGTGTTTTTTTTAGGCTTCTGATTATTCGGAGGATTGTTTGACGTTCACATTTTCTGTTGCGCAATTTTTTTTTTTTCACTGTCCATTGGATAAACTCATGACTTGGGGACAAAGTCAGTTGGGATTGGGGCACCATCTCCGATTGAGTCACTTGACTGCATTCTCTGTCTGATCCAAATATACTTTATACAGTCCAATGATTTCGAGCTCTGTTGTTTTCTCTCCAATTGTTCGAACCTGGCGGTGAGAAGGAACAGTTTACGGTGTACTGCTTCTTGTAATAATTTGTACATTTTTCTTTTCTCTTCGCCTCGTTTTTCTTTTACAAACCGTTGAGCCGTCATGCTCCAACAATTTTTTTTCCACCAAATTCGAGTACTCAGAGCTCTCAAGCTCAAGCTGAAATTCAATCGCACTTGCGAAGCTCTCGGTTTAGCCAAGTTTTTCGTCGTTTTGTGGATTTTTTTTTCTGCCTCGCCACTCGACGGAAAAATCCTCGGCATGGATTACGGAGTGTAAAGAGAATGCGGGGGATTCGAGGGGCGGAATATGCGGGGGATATCATTTCTTAAAGCGAGGATATTATAATTTATTCGAGAAAGTCTTTCCTATTGATTCCGAAATTTTCATCACATTTAGAAACATTTCATTAATTTTTTTAAAGCGATTACAGAAAGCTAAGAATTTTAATTAATTTAAATTTGAAGCGTAGAATATTTGTTTTCCTCGTTTTCGTAATTTTCCATCGATTGTAACGGAATTTTAATAAATTATCATTAAACAAAATTGAAACGCTGACAAAAGGGATTTTTTAAAATCGCTCAGCTGCAGTTCAATTGCAGTTCGACGGAGTTTTTTCTTTGCTTAATACGACGAAAGTGCAATAATTACAATTTTGTCATTGGAACAGACAGTTCAACCCCAAAAAGCTTTTTCGTGTTGTGGAAATGGAGAACGTCCCTTGATCGTCAATTGGTGGTACCGCTGCTGACTTTCCACCCACATCCACTCATTCTCTTCTCTTATTTCGTTTCCCCAACTTTCATTCTCTCTCAGACAAAATTACCTCTCACGGAAACATTTATATTCAAAAAATTACGTATCTCACATACACATAGAGAAATATTTAATAAAAATTACCAGCAGAAGGGCCTAAGTTGTTCTTTAATTTTTCCAGAACGTTCCGTAAAAATTCCTAAACCCCCAAAAAATTGTATGATCTAACGTAAATTCGGTGACAAACTGGAAAATTTACGGAACAATCCAGATTTATTTTTTTAAATTTCTACATTAATTGTCTGAAAACAATTTACGCCAGCAGATTACGTCAATTGATCCGTAATTTTTTGAATATTTCTCTCCGTATCAGAATTTAGCCTAATTAATAAATAAAGCCTCCATAAAATTTCAAGTACCCCACTTTCTTCTAAAAATTAAAAATACATTCGCAGTAAATTTTTTTATTGACATTTTTTCATGTGCTCCAAGTGTTCCCATACAATTTTAGTTCATTTTTTCACTTCTCTACTCGCAAAATCCCCGATGATTTGTCTCCCTAATTAACTAACACGTCTCCTCAATATAATTTTTTTCCCCTTCGGGGTGGAGAGCGTGGGAAAGAGGGGGAGGCAGAGAGAGAGAGAGTGCGGAGAAACTCGAGTGAAAATTAAAATTTCATTCAATTAATCAACTCCTTCCGCTCACCGCCGAGGAAATAAAAACCAAGATGATAGATACGATGTAAAAAGTCTTGAACCACAGCCAGAAGATATCCTTTTACCGAGGAGTTGCTGGGATTACGTGCGTGACAAGAAATGCTTGGGCAACAACCCCCTCGTCGACTACTCCGATCTATCCTCATTCCAAACGACCCGACTTTACAGGGCACCCTCAGGTACTTTTTCCGCCCATTCGGAGCTTCGCTTTTTTTTTTTTTCGGCCTCGGCGTATAACTTTTTCCTACCTCTTTTTCGTGAGAAACCGAGGGAGAGAGGGAATTTTTCTTTCCTCCCACGAGATTGCTGGACGTTCGTTGCAGTATATGTATTTTGGTTTTATGGGTCTCCCTTTTTTTTTTTTTTTCTACCGGAGTTTACTTACTTGGGGCTTCTGTCATTCAGGTTTGTTGCTTTTTTGTGATGGGGTTATTGAGCTATTACTTTTTTAGAATTAATTAATTTGTTTCGCTACTTTCATTTGCATCAGAAATTTAATTTAACAATTGCTGCCCCGATCTAAATAAAAAAATCAACCAACGGCGAATTAATTTATTGGCAATTAAATCGTCTGTTCGATCCTCATTGACGCCCTTTTTATTCGTTTTTTAAATTAATTTGGAGGAAAAATCTGCAGAAAATTCTGCCCATTTTTTTTACTGCTTAGCAAGTAGGCTAAAAAAATGGCCGTTTGCAATGGACATTTTTTAATTCGGAAAGACTGGAGCTCATGCAAATTTTTTCTTTCCAATCCTGAGGTGGAAAAAAATCGGGGGTGTTGTTGTTCAATGCATAGCCACAATTCTCGGTCGATTTTTCCAATGCATCACGGATATCGACAATCGTTTCGTGAACATACAATTTTTGGGGACAAGATTGCCACAATCCCGTGAGAATGCGATGGATGTGGCGAATTTATACGAGCGAATATCGAGGTCATCCATCGATTTCTCGTTTACCCTTCAGATTCGGGGTTGTCTTACCCGCAAATTTTGTGGTTGATCTTGCCTGAATTTTTTTCTTTTTGAAAATACTCAAGTGGGATAATATTCGAGTGAATCAACGTCAGATTGGGAGGGTAGAGAGAGAGAGTTTTGAGGTAAATTTCCACAGTTAAAATCTCGTTTTCGTCCAGATAATCTTCTACCAAAGTTTTATGGACTGCAGACTGCAATGGGTGTTACTTTTATTTTCCCCGGGAAGAATAGACGACTAAACTGGCTAATCTGCATTCAAATCATAGTTTGATAAACCGCAGAATTTTCCGGAGCGAGACTCCCCGGAATTCCATCGCATTTCCACTTTGTTATGAGTTAAATTTATTAGTCAGATTCATTTGATTCCATAAAAAAATTATTTCAGGCCATTAAAAGCGGACAAATAAATCGTCGAATTATTACGAATAATTAGCCTATCGAATGACGAGAAAAATGAAATTTATTCCGTCATTTATATTGCGAATAATGTTTTTATTTCTCAAATTATGGCGATTAGTGAAAAATATATTTTATTCAAACAACACTTGCTATCCCCTAAAAACAGTGACCAAAGCCCCTGAAATCCCTCAATTCCCCGTAATTTAATCGCCGATAATCCCTCGAGCGCGTCCCACGATGATTTCTCATTCAAAGTCCTCAATTCTTCTCCTTTTCTCTATTTTCCCTCGACTCGCGCTGGTCCCTCAATTTCTCAACATCTCCATTTACCTACTTTCTCATCACTTCTCGCTCCCCCCGTGAATTCTCATTTGCATCCACTCCCGCAATGATTTTGACTGTCTCCAAAGGGGAGTCTTTGTGCAACACCACTCGAAACTTTTCGCCACACCTGACGCTCCCGAATTATCAAGACCTACCGGCCCACCGAATGCCGACGACAAATTGAAAGGGGGATTTTTTTCCTATCACTTCTTGACACACCTGATCAGTCCCTCCCGCAATATTCAATTTTTTTTCTCGTGACTTTTGACAACACAAACTGTCCCATAAATCTCCTGTTGTGCGAGCAACGATAGAAGTTTACTGAGATAACTCGGTTTTCTATGAAAAATATTTTGTTTGATGCAATTGGTGTTTTCCCACTGGTGCATGCTCCAGCTACTCGACCAGTCGATATTTTCCATCAAGTTGCTTGCGAAATTTCCATTTTCATGTGTCAGGTCGGACGTGTGTCACGAGCGCCTCAATTAGAACTGGAGAGTATTTCTGAGAGGTAAATGAAGCGCGCGATCCAATTGAAACTGACGATTGGTATGTGTAATTATTGCACTGTTAGAAAAATCATTGAGGACAGTTTAACGGAATTGTTTAAAAATCAATTTACACGCCGAGAGATTTTTTATTAAAAATTACTTTCACTAAAATTCCACACACGTCCAGACAATTTTTGGTGAGGGGTAATTTTCTACTGATTTTTTTTGCCCGCGCATTTTTTTCGCTTATAAATAATGAGTGGGGCAAAAAATTGAGATTTTAATTTTTTATTGAATTAGAAATGTTGAAGGACGGGAGGGAAATAATTCAAATTTAAAGGGAGTGAGGAATGTTAACAACAATTTCACCGACAATAACAGAACTCAGTTATTTTAATTATTATTTTGGGTTTAGGGATGTGGATAAAAAAATTATTTTCCAAAAAATCGGTACGAGTAACTTTCAAGATCTTCCCCTGAGGATCTTCCTCCCAAACACCCCAAGAAAATGGTAAATCGGTGTACGTGGCAGACACACTCGTTAGGACGTTGAAGGACGGGAGGGAAATAATTCAAATTTAAAGGGAGTGAGGAATGTTAAGAACAATTTCACCGACAATAACATAACTCAGTTATTTTAATTATTATTTTGGGTTTAGGGATGTGGATAAAAAAATTATTTTCCAAAAAATCGGTACGAGTAACTTTCAAGATCTCCCCCTCAGGATCTTCCTCCCAAACACCTCAAGAAAATGGTAAATCGGTGTACGTGGCAGACACTCACACTCGTTAGTCCTAGAAGCAAAGTTCTCGACGAGTTTGACAACTACTAGACAGCTTTCCTAACTATACTAAAAAGGTTTGAAATCACTCGTTGATGCTCGTGAGAGAGTCGGCGGATGAGTTTGAGAGCTCAGAACTACTTAAATCCCATTCACTCCCTGGTTTATGTTCACATTGTGATTATGACATATCTAGCTAAAGTCGACGTGAATTATATCCACTGAGCAAAGGAACTTAATTAGCAAGTGGTGGTTGTGAAGGCCGATTATTCGCCAAAATTGTTCAGCAATTATTTTAAATAAATTCAACTCAAGGCTCAAACCAATCTCCACTAATATTCATTCATTCATGAAACAGTTTATCGATTTTCGAGAGCTATACCAGGAACATTAAAGCTCTATATGTGTCCCAGTGACGCTTTCGAGAGATGTAAACACCGGGGGTGCAAGCGCAAACTCGTGAGTTTCAAATTCCGAGAATGTAAATAGTCCAGAGAATTTTCCACTCCTCTCGAATTATTTTATTTAACTCAAATGCCGTATCTATCGATTTCAAAAAATTCTCAAAATTGGATAAAAACAATTTAAAATGAAAACGTGGCTTTTTAAAAATCACACATTCCTCCAGATAAACAATATTAAAAATATTGTATTTAATTAAAATGAATGGAAAAATTTTAATGCAGAGCTTTAGCCGCCTGATATAATTTCTCAGCTCGACAAATCGAAAATTGCGATTCATTCATACACGAAACATTCTATTGATTCTCGGGAGAAATGCCGAGAACGTCAAAGCTCCATACGTGTCTCAATGACGCCTTCCCAAGGCGACAACACCCGACACAAGCACAAACTCGCGAGCTTCTAAATTCCAAGAATATCAATATTCCGCGAATTTTCCACTCCCCCTGGCCTCCCGCAAAAATCAATATAATCCGACGTCCCCAATCTACAAAAAAAAGTCGGGGGAGGGGGGAAAAAAAAATGTACAAACTCAGAAAGACGGAAATTTTATTATGAATATTCCTTTGTCGTTTCGTGGCTTTTTCTCCTCTCCATCAAGGGAGAAGAAAAAAACATTTACCTCTCCTCTGCCTTTCCTCTTGAGGGTGAAGGAAAAAAAGAGGGAAAAAATTGCATGCACGACAATTTTCATCAGATAAATTTACAAAGGGGAAGGAAATGCTGACGTGAAAATATTAAATCCATAATGAGAGACATAAAAAATACGAGGAGGAAATGTAAACAAGCGTGAACTTACCTGAAATTCAACGCGATAGAGAACGGGAAACTTTCTACGTAACTCGCAGAGCTTTGGATACTGGGTGAGGGGCGTTGGTGCGGATGGCAGAGTTGTTCCAATGCCACCAAGTTCCTCACTCGCTGTGAAATGAATAAACAATTGTTACACTAATTGCAATTGCGTTGTATTAAAATATTTCATTAACTCGGTATTTGAATTGAGGGTAAAGATACGGATAAAGTTGTTAGAGGTTGACCCCCTTATCACGCGCTCTGGTATAGTGGACTTGGCCGGTGGAAATTCAAAGTGGGTTTGCGTGGCTGTAATAAACATGAACGTCCGGGTAATGGGTATGCTGGGGTATTATATAAGCCTTGAGCTCTACGAGAGACTTTCCGCATTTTTTTTTTCGCCGCCAATGGAAAGAGCAATTTTTCCATATCCATATTTGGACTTTTTATCGATAATTTTTTATCTTTCGAGGGACGAGCGGCAATTCCTCACATTCAGATGGTTAGAAAAATTATTTTATCCTTAAAAAAATATTTTTACTTACGAAAGGAAGGATTGTAATGGGTTTTTCGAGGATCAGTCAAAAAAAAAAAATCCATTCGTAACCTTATTATTTATTACCAAAAAGATTACACGGATTGACAGAAAATTCAATCTTTCAGTCGTTTTAATTGGGAAAGTAAAAGTTTTATCTCATTTAAATTGATTAATTTATTGATTTAAATAAACAATTTCTCTGGGTGGTTAATTGTCATTGGGTGAGTGACTTCTGTCCCTGAAGAGATTCCCCCGGCAGGAATCAGTTTAAAAAATTTTAAATCAGTGCTCTCGGTGTATTTAGTGATTCTGATGGTGAAACCCCATGGATGCAGATTTCATGCGTTAACGCCAGTAATTTTGCCTTCTCGTTACAATTAGACTGGATTGAACCACCCTGACCCAGTTGGCATCGTTCAGTAAACGCGAATGAGCTTTCTCGTTCACTAAAAACAAACGAAGGATGTCAAGACCCATCTCCAATCGTCCCAGACACACACTCGACATTTATGGCCTTGATTGATTGAGGATATTCCATTAGACCACCGCTAGAGCTCCAAAAGTATCTCGAGTTATTTTTTTGTTAGCGAAAAAAAAATTGGGAACTACCGGGACAGGGGTTGAGTCGTGAATTGGACGAATTGGAGTCACTGTCTTCAGGGGGGAAAAAAAATATAGAAGACCGAAATGTGGGGGGAATGAGCTCTCGGTGGGGAGATCTGAGAACTCAATGCGTTAGGTCATTTAACCAGTCGGTATTTACGCAGTTGACTTTGAAAACGAGGGTTAGGGAAGCGTTTGAATGCGTAAAAGCTGCCTTGACACAGTTTGACTTTGGGCATCCTCCAACACGTGTGTTTGATCAAGAGAATTATCGTTGCAAACTCGGAGCAATGCAATAACAAATAAATCAAGGATCCAGCCAATGAAATTGCATTTAGTCATCTTTTTTTTGTGCTTCTAAAAATAATGTTCAGAGAAAAAAAAAAATTGTAAGAGAGTACGCGAATTTTTCGACAAATGGATTTCCGCATTTTTCTAATCTTCTGGGATTATTAAAAAAATAACAATTAGGGAGACTAAATTTTTTGACAATTGCAGTTGATAATAAGGAGATTAATTAATGATTGGATGAATAAATTAATTCCTTGTATTGAATAAATTGAATAATTTATTTATTTATTCATTGAACATTTGAAAAATATTTGTAATGTTTTAATTACTCGAACAATTTTTCTAAAAATTAATTTCCAAATTTCGTAAATCTTTTGTAATGAAAAAAATTTTTAAACTAGGGGAGAAAAAATTGTTGATAATTGCAATTGATGAATGAGGGGATTAATTAGCGAAAGAATGAATAAATTAATGTCAAAGAACAGACAAAGTAGTCCAATATCTCAACATTGTGGTGAAACATTTGACGTGTGACATTTGCTCTTTCCGGCTAAACAATCAAAGAGGCCTCAGCCGCTTTCATCTCGACGAGAGGCCGGGCAGTAAAAAGAGGAACTTTATTAAAAGAACAAATAGAGCACTTCATGGGAGAGGATATAGGCACGTAGAGAGGTGGGAGGGAAGTTAACAGTGTAGAGGCAACATTCGAGGGATAGGGAGTGTGTCGTTGAAAAATTTTACGCCCCATAAAATCGTGGACGACGTTTTTCATGTGAATGATGAAATCTTTACAACTTCTTTGATTTTCTTATCGCGCTACCCCGAGAAAATGCAATTAATGGAATTGGATTGACTCGAGGGATTGAGGACATGCGGTCCGAGGACGAGACAATTTGTCAATTTTTTTTTCATCAGAAGTCAATTCGATTATTCAAGCAATTATAAATTTCACTTCAACTCTTACAATTCATTTTTATTCTTCTCAAATTTAATTAACAATATTTCTGGATTCCCGCAGTTGAGGGGGACTTAACAGAAGTCCTTGTTTAATTCCCACTATTGAACATTCCGAGGAAAAGGAAAAAAAAATAAATAAATAAAGTACGTAAGTATCTTTGAGAAGAATATTTTCGCTGAGAAAAAAAGTTGGAAATAAATCCCTCGGGGTATTTTTTAAACTCCATATTACGGAAAATAATGCGAAAGGAGTGGGGAATTGTAATTAATTTTGTAGCGGTAAAATATCCAACGATCTTTTCAACAATTTTTCATTCACTTTTCACTTCGTGAAAACAATTTTCCCCCGTTTTATCAACTACACGTGCTCTTAGTCCATCCACTTCCCCCTAAAACCGACTGAAAACTTGGTCTGAGTTTACGACTGGTGAACTTTTAGACGGAAATAAATAAAGCCCTCGAGTCTACGACGCGGCATGCAGCAGCCGGTGTTTTTGGGTACTTAAAAAATAATCATCAAATGCAGGACACGAGGGAGAGAGAGAGAGAGGGGGAGGAGGAGAGAGAACTTTTAATTGCCGGAATGACTGGTGCTCTCACTGACAGACTTAGACATAACAGTCCCTGAATTTTTCATACTCCGAGCAATGAAAAATTCATGGACTCCATTTCCTTCAGGAGTGAAAATAATCAAAAAGTAGGGGGGAATTGTTTTTTTTTCTATTTTACATTTTTATTATTCTTTGATATTTTGTCGGCTTGAAATTCAGCCCCCAAATGAAGAATGCGACTCTCACATTTTATTCATTTTCCGGGTAAATCGAGTGTTGGGGTGAGGGATGTGGATGAATACGGAATGACGAGTTGTTGGTATTTTTGTGGGATTTTGTCGGTGCATCTCTCTGAAAAGATTGAAATATCGATTGCTCCAGTGCAATCAGTGGAATTCTATACGCCGGATGAAATTATGCGCCGTGTCGTTTTCATAGGGTTCTTTTTACCCCCCCGGAGACGTCACAGAAATACTCGCAATATTCAGAGGTACAGGGAATGTTAATGACTGCCGCTATTAAAAATGAGTGGGGGATTTTTTAAATTTTACAATTTTATTTAGTTCTACAATTTCGCGGAAAAATATTTAAAAAAATTATGAACACATTTTTGTGCACTGGATTTAGTGGACAACAACCCCGGTACAACGGACATTGACACAAATTTCGCCAGGAAAAAAAATTGCTAGAGATTAAAGTCGTAATTGTTTTTGAAGTCTGGTAGACTCGCGTGAAAATTCGGAAAAATTACGGGCGCTTTATCTGGGATTCAAATGAAATTCTCAAAGAATAAAATTACTTTCTCCACTTGGGCAAATTTATTGCCATCCATTTTCCGGAGACAACAGCGGATTGATCCAAACATGATAACGGGATCGGTCGGATAACAGATAGAATACCTCTCAATGTCAATAAACTCGTCGAGCCCAGCCCATTCGATCTGCATAACTTCGCTATAACCCTTTTCCCCATCCCCCCGAGGTAACTCCGGGGGGATATATATTTTTTTTCCACGGCCGTTTGACGTCTCTATCGCGCTACTCACGTGGGAAATTTTTTTTCCCTCCTCAAAGCCCTTGGAATTTTCTCAATGGCATTCTGCCAAGAGCGTCGAACCCCGCGAGTTCGTAAATCTTGGTAAAGTCGTAGACATTTCGGTGATGATTCATGGGAATTTCTGGGTGATATGTATTCTTTGAAATGCCTCGAGATAGAAAAGCCGTTGTTCCCGTGTGCGAGGGAGGGATTACAATGCTCGAGTGCTGATTCTCGGCGGATAAGGCGCGAGAATTTCGGAAACTTTGCTCACACTAAAAACCTGTAGCCTAGAGGGGTTGAAGGAAAAGTTTTGTTTCGGGAAAACAAAGTTATCTCGAGTGAAGCGAGGTAATTATTTTCAGATCTCCTTTGACTCCTCAAGTTGTGATAAAATTTTCAACTGCCACTCGGACAATTTCCGAGATTTGAATTAATTTTCCTGGGGTAATTGTATTTCCGTTTATCAGAATTGAGGACATTTTGAGTGGATCTGATTTATTTAACTTCAGTTGTTTCAGGGTAGTTTAACGGGGTTTTTTAATTTAGAAGTGGGGGTGATTTGATAGGGTAAACATTCTTAATGGGATTTGTATGCCGTGAATCATTTATACTTCGCTATCGCTGGTGGTACGTGGGAATTAAGAGGGGAAGGACGCGAGAAAATAAAGTGAAGCCGAGGGGAAAAATGTCTGGAGTGAAATAAAAAAGAAATGTTTAATGTGGTACACTTTATTTCTCGGCGAGGGGTCTCGGCAACTGTCACTGAATATTTTCATGAAGATTAGAGACACAGTAAAATTAAATGAAAGTCAATTAAATTAAAAAAAAAATAGAAATTAATTTTAATAAGGAATTCCTTGATTTGAGGTATTTTTGGGAAGATTTTTTTGAAGTCTATTTGAAGGCCTGAGGATAAAATAAAATTTTGTCAATTAAATATTCTTCTGGCGGGTTTTAGTGCAGGAATTTTGGTCATTTGGTTGTCTAAATATGTTTAGCAAAAATTTTTTTTTTTCGCAGTCGGAGGGACCACTAAAAAAGATTTTTTGAAAATTTCGGCGTGACCCTGCCCCCTGAATGCCAGCAGTTGCATAAAGAAACTTAGCAGTGGCACACTTTATTATTTCACTGGGAGAGGTCTTTTATATCTCGCACTGAATATTTTTACAGAGAAAATTGTCATTACGGCGCCTCAGGGGGAGTATTCACAATGGACTGAATTGTATACTATCTCTTTTGCAGATTGAATTTAATTACAAACCATTCGTTTACGGGAAACCGATTAATTTCATTAAATTCAAAACCGATATATTAAAAAAAATCAATTTCGGCGATTTCTATTTAGAGAAACTCGTTTTTGTGCAATTCACAATTTAATTGAAATCTGAGATTAAAAAATTGCAGTTTAATTTGACTCGCTATTTATTTTTTCGTTTATTGTTAATAATTATCAAGTGCTGCTGGAGGATATTGTATCAGTATAAAATTAATTTAACAAAAAAGTTATTAATTCTGCCGGTCACTCGTAGAAACCGCAGAATTTCGGGGGCTCGCGGTTTCGTTGAGTCGTCCTCGCAGTCCCTCCACTTCGTTTCCCATCAAAATGTTCCATTTTATCTCTACCGAGTGCAGATTGGCTGGACCACAGTCGAATGGAATAAGACTGAATCGAAAAGTTTTTCCCTCGAGTTGAAATATCGACTCCGACAGAGAAAACTGCATCCACCGAGCACATACAACTCGGATATGTATCGGGGATATATATCGGGGTCACTGTGTACTGTTTCTCAGCGACACTGGGGCGCCATTTCGTCCATGAATCTGTCTCTCTTGAGCACGTCGCAGGGATGCAAGCACACGTTTGCCATATGTCGTCGTATTTTCGCGAAGCTTATCATTTTGCCGTAGGTGAAGTGGAGCTTTGAAATATCGAGGAATCTTGTCACCGAATTCCTCCATCGGCAGTCAATAATCTCGCCAATTGTTGGTGACAAAGAAATATTTTTTATTCCCTCCAGTACAAACAGAAACAAATTTTTAAGTCTCGGGTGTACTTTCGTCCGACGTTATCCAGTTTTTTTTTATCTACAAAGGCGTTCATTGGAAAATTTATTTTTTGTGACAAATAGATCCTCAAGAATTATAAATATCCGGAGAGAGATAACTCAGCCCCCAACTTAAAAACTTCACAATCGGGGCGATTTATTAATTACAAATATAATTCGTATGTACTTTTTTCGGAAAAAAGCTCGTTGAAGCCCCTGGCAGTTGGCAGAAATGGCATTTTCATTTCCAAAAGGGCCAACTGGCCCGGAATTTCCCCAAAATACCTCCAGGCGTCGAAACAATTTCCGCCCTATCCTATTTCGCTTGAGAATGTGAGGAAGATAAGGGTCCTCGGACTAATTCCATTCCTCTTTTATCACTATTCCTCGGCATCTACTAACAGCTAAACTGCGGTCAGAAATTGTAATTTCTCGCAGCTGAAGACACAACCCGTGAGCGGTTTAAGCAATATACAGAATAACCCCCCCCCCCCCCCCCCCCCCCCCCCCCCCCCCCCCCCCCCCTCCCCCCCCCCCCCCGCCCCCTCCCTCCGCGCGCCCCCCGTGGAAAACCCAGGGATTAAATTATACTCGTCCCATCTGACTGAGATACTGATGTCTTTTATCTTTTTCGGGGAGGGTGACAGAGATCGCTGGGCCAATGGAAATTCCGGATGGGATGAGGGGAAATTGTTCGGTTGGTTGTACAGACGGCGGTTTTTCAACGATCAATATTTACCTGGTCTCCGGCTTGGTTTGCTTACTATTTAACGGTCGGGATATTTATCCTGAACTTGTTGATAAGAAGGGCATGGGGGAGGGGGGGTGGTTATACAGATTTGTATTCTCAGCAAAAATTGCGTAACTCACAGTTCACCTGTCATTCAAGTAAAAATAATGCGACAATTTCGTAAAATTCCCAGCAATTCCAATTCACTCGGGAATTACAGAAATGATACGCCATTTTTTATTCAATATTTTTTACTCCGGGCTCGCCCCCGTTTATCATTGCTGGAACAATTGCCCTCGTGGATAATTAAATGAATTTTATTCGATTTATACAGAATTTGATTTTCATATTCAATTGAAATTTTCGCTATTTGAATCAATGAAAAGCATTTTTCTCGAGTGAAAGAATCCAATATCGATAATGGAGAGGAGAGTAAAGTGTTTTTCTCATTTTTATTTCGATATTGGTTTATGATATTTGGTCATGATAAATAGCTTTAGCGTATTCTACTAATTTTTTTTCTGTATAATTGAAAAAATAAGGAGTTTTAAAAATTCAGGGGTCGTCTCCCCCGGGCCCTCGTCTCTCCCCCTCACGGCAGGACTACCAGCATCTCGAAAGAGTGTAATGACAACACTTCATTACTGTCAAAAGATCGTTGACATGATGGCAGATTGGCAGATTATAAAATATGTAAAAAAAAAAACCCTCAAACTCCTTTCGCTACACCGAAAGAGAAGAGCGAGCGAGCAAGGGCG